>PVIH01003186.1:0-107500 GCA_004025045.1 Sigmodon hispidus | reverse complement strand
TCAGACACGTGTGAAAGGACAAGGACTTCTAGAGAGTGCTCATTTTATTCTCAGAAGACTGAGAGGGTGAGGGATCACTATGCGTTCTCAAGGAAGACTTCTTAGACTCTTAGACACAGCCAGACTTGAGCCAGTTTTAGTGCAGAGGAGAAAAGAAGTGTGGTTACAAGGAGAGTGTGGGGATGACATGATTCAGGAGTGATGGGAAGAAGTGACGTGTCAGGTCAGGGCCTGTGGGAAGAGTGTCTGATGGCATGTAAGGAGAATCCTGGTTCTAACTCATAAAGAATTTCTGGTTGCTGGAAGGGAACCTAAGACACAAAGGGAGTCACTGTCCTTACTCTATCCTGAGAGGAGCATATCTGCGTAGAGTTACTCAGGAGATTTGGCCTCAAGTCCAGATTCTTTTGCTGGAGGTCACCAAGCAAAGAACAGTTTGTGGTGTCTCCTTCCTTGGTGGTAGAATTAAAAGCTTCTTCTACTCCTGCTGAAGCTCTATAGAGCTCTAAATTTGAAATATAGATGCCGTTCTCTGATTGGCAGCTTCTGCTCATGTGTAGTCCAGTGTTTCAGAAGCACGAAATGTCCCTATGAATTGCCCTGGAGGCAGTAAAAGAGAATCCACTGGACATTTAGAGATGGGTCCAGTATTTTAGATTTTTTTTTTGAGTGTTTCTATTTGAAACCCCCAAAATCATCATCTTTAGGGTCCTCCACACAGAAAAGAAGAATAGATTAATTTTAGAGTTAGTAAATCCACTGAAAATTATAGTTGAAAGGAAATAGTTAAGACTGGTGGGCTGATGAGATGGCTCGGCAGCTAAGAACACTGACTGCTCTTCCAGAGGTCCTGAGTTCAATTCCCAGCAACGACATGGAGGCGTACAACCATTTATAGTTGGAACTGATTCCCTCTTCTAGAATAAAGGTATACATGTAGATAGAGCACTCATATACATTAGACAGACAGACAGATGATCTTTTAAGGTGAGAGTGCCTTTACTCCCAGCTCTTCGGAGACAAAGGCGGGAAGATCTCTGTGAGTTCAAGGCCAGCCTGATCTACAAAGTGAATTTCAGGACAGCAAGGACTACAAAGAAAAACCCTGTCTCAAAAAAAGAGAAGAGGGGGCTGGAGAGATGGCTCAGCGGTTAAGAGCACCGTCTCCTCTTCCAGAGGACCCGGGTTTGATTCCCAGCACCCACATGGCAGCTAACAACTGTCTGTAGTTCCAGTTCCAGGCAAACACCAAGGCAAATAAATAAATAAATAAAGTTTAAAAAAAAAAGAAAAGAAAAGAAACTCCTCAAAATTTCACATTTCATTTATGAATTTCAGTTCTTGGAAAGCTCATATCACTACATATGCAAATGTTTATTTCTGCATTCTAAGAAACTTTCTCAATCTAGATACGGTGGCAAATGTCTTTAAATCCTAGAACTCTGGGATACTGAGGCCAGAGGATTACACATTTGAAGCCAATCTTGACTACATAATAATGAGTCCCTGTCTCAAAAGAGAAAAGAAAACTTTATCCAAACTTTTTAATGATGCAAATATTAGACCATTAGAAGATAGTAACACAGGAGTCTAAAAGGAAGAGTTATCAACTTCAGTGGAAGATATAGGAGTTTGGGGAGTGAGCACTGACACCTGGGAGGAAGGCTGCAGAGATGGTTCAGCAGTGAGGAGTACCTGCTAACACTCTTCGAGACAAGGCAGTTTGTTTTCCCAGCAACCATAGAGCAGCCCACAACTCTCTGTAAGTCCAGTCCTTGGGAGTCTAATGCCCTCTTCAAACTTCTGTAGGCATCACACACCCAACATACATGCAGGCAAAACACTAACACATAAAATGGTAGAAATTATTTTAAACAACCCTGGAAGGATTAGATAAGACTTAAGATAGTTTTCTCAGAAAATGTTTTCTTTCAAGACCAAGCTTCTGAGCTAGACTTAACAGCTTTATTCTCCATCATCTCGCATCTCTGACTCATTCACTGCCTTCTGCCCACCCTTCTCAGTTTCCATTTGTCATTTCTGGAAAGAACATCAACCTTGCCATTGCCCTAACATCCCCTTCTCCAGTGCCTATACAACAGCCACACTTCCTAATCCAAAGGAGGCATCTTTAGGGTTAGAGTGTACCAGTAATGCCTCTCTTATACAGGCTGTTTCCCCAAGAGATGGCACTTGGAGGGCCTAGCCTCTACTTTAAACAAACCAGCTGCTAATCCTGTCTGTACCCATGGCACTCTTGGGGAACTAAGTGGGGAATTCTCTGTAAACAGAGTTTACTAAGATTAGCTCCTGGGCTTCAGGAATTGGTCCCCTTGGGGTGATTGGCAGCTGTGCAGGTGTCAGGAGATAAAGATGTACCCTTTATGAGCTAGAGCTTCTGCTTACTCCAGGCGTCATGTTGGGGACAAGAACATGGTAGAAAAAAATCTTCAGTCTTTTTTTGGTATCATGTGACTGCCAGAGTTCTAGATCTCGTACTTTGTGTGAGATGTATCTGCCTTAGTTTTGCTTCCTTGCCTGGTGGCCAGTGAGTTGCATTAAACTGCTGCTGCTATCAAGAGGTATAGTATGCAAGCTATTTTTCTTTTACCCTGAGCACCCTCCATGTTGGTTCTAAACAAAGATGGAGTGTCTGGGTTTGATGTTAGTTCAGAAACAAAGCCTTCTTCACCCTCCTTCCATGCCTTGGCAGCCATGTCTAATGGACACCATTTTAATAATCAGGTAGAGTGGCTGCAACTCAGATCAGATGTTGCCTTTAACTTTCTGACAGATACTGCCTGTTACTTCCAGTAGATGTGGGCAGCCATGTGGATAAGCACTAGGAGGAAAAAAAAAAAAAAACAACCTATCCCCTGCAGTAAGCAGAAGCAGGCAGAGATCTGCTGGGAGCTGGAAACTTCTAGACTGACTTAAATGTTCTCGTGCTCTAGGTGCTGCTGTTTCTTTAAGAGGAAAAGGAAGAAGACTGCTCAGCGACACAAGTGACCAGTGCCTCCCAGGAGTCCTCAAGTCCTGGGGACTCTGGCTCCAATTGCACCTGCAGCTCCTGCCATTTCTCAATGGAAAGGACTCCTCTGTGGGGGAGGGTGGAAATCCAAACCAAAAAGAAGAAAACAGATGCCCCCAGAAGGAGCCAGTGCAGACAGCCAGGGCCCAGTGGGCCAGTGGCAATTCCTCTGTCTGAGCTCTGAGCAGGTCCAGAGCTGCTGCTTCTCCACTGCTTGCCCTTGGGCTATCTGGTTGACTCTCTTCCCATTGTTTACAGTGAAGGTGTCATTCACAAAAACTCAAGGACTACTATTCTCTTCCCTCCTCTTCCTCAACCCTCTCCAGCATAAAAACTACTAAGCTAAAGGCTTTGTCAAGAAGCTGGTGGTGTGGCCAAGAAAGTAGGAGGAAGATGACAGCCCTGGGCTAGAGGATTTCTCCACTTCCCAGCTGTGTCTAGTAGTATGGCTTTCTCTCCCTCTGTGCCTGGGTGATCCCCATCCCAACTGGCCACAGTGTCCAACTCCCTCCCTCTCTCCTTCCCCCCTCCCTTCCTTCCTCCCCTCCCTCTTCCCTCCTGTGAAGTTACACTGTAGGACACAAGCTGTGAGAAGTCTGCAGTCTACTGTCCCTGTGTGTTAGCATCCTCAGCTTCTTTGATAAGCAATCCCTTGCTCTAACTGTAGCAAACACCCTGTAGTTCTGAGCAAAGGGAAGGAAACTGACTTTATTGCACTTTTAGTTTTGGGGGTTTGTTTTTGTTTTATAAACAACATGGCAGATGCATATTGTGTCTGGTTATGGGGGGAGGGGGCTTTTTTCTGTTTCAAGGGGGATGGGCCAGCCAAGCCATTCAGAGAAAATGTGGGTCTAGAGGACATTCTTGATGGAAGAGTCTGATTTGCAGCACTTGGAAGAGAAGAAGCCAAACTCTATGTCATCCTGAGTGAATTCTCAGGTTGGCAAGGAAACATACTTGAATTTTCATTCATCTTCTCCACTGCAGAGAAAAGTCCCCACCAGAGGCCCTTGACCTAATCAGCTCCTGAGCACTTGGGATGAGCACCGAGTCAGACTGTGACCAACCAGAAGGCACCTCATCTCAGAGAGGAGATACTTAACAACCATAAAGCAAAATCTCTGTTTCCTCCACTGCCAGGGACTTCCTACTAGATAGCCATGTGACTTTCTGTTGACTTGGGGGACAGAATTGGTGACTACACAGCCACCATCATATTGCCATTGGTGGACAAAAGAAGACAACACATCTGCCTTCCAACTGCCAGAGAAGCCTCAGGACACAGCGTTCGTTCTAGTGCCAGGAAAAGAAAATCAGTGTGTCCTGTCTGCCCCAAGACTGAGTTAGAGCACCTAGCCTGGTCTGCCTTAGATGCCAGGCCTGTGGTGATCTTGGAGAAGGTCCATAGCAGCAGGCTTAGAACTTGGTACATGGGGCTGCAGTAAGCAGGGAAGGTAAGATTGGTTGGTGCTGGGAAATTTCCAGGGAAAAGGAAATTGTAATGAAAGGTCTAAAATTCTATTTTAACAATTGAACAGAGGCTCTTTCCAGATAATATGACCATATATTAGCATGTTTTCCCCAGTACACTCTCTACCCGCCACCATAGCGTCTTCTCTGGACGTATATACCACTTTGAAGCATCACTGGTTGCAGAGTTAACAGTGTGGGGTTAATCTTCTCGTGTTCTACTTTCACTTTAGTGGCATTTCCAAACAGTGACTTCTTACCCTAGTTGTGGCAAAGAGGTTTTGTATCTGGGTATAAAGAGCTACCCACCTAGGGCAGCAGCTAGTGCTTAGTGCAGGCAGAACTCTGCTTGTACATGTAGAGAAGAGGAGGGTGTCAGGACGCTTTTGGCCAGGTCCCAGAAATAGGATCGAATGAAGCAGAGTTTATGCACCTTGCCTGTTCTGTTGGACCTTAGCTAGGGAATCTCTTTACTGGCTTCAAACCTGCTCAGCATTTGTAAAGATTACCACCTGGCCATTTCTTTACAAGAAATGTTTTTGTCCCTGAAACAGAGTAGCAGGGAGAAGTCAGGTCAAACCCCCTTCCCATAAGGAATTTGAGTGTAAGGATTTGCTTCCTTTTTATTATGTAGTAGCTCATTGCTGAAATTTACATAGTCCCTCATTTGGCATGTGGGCAAATTTGACTTCCCCTACAGAAACTCCTCATCCCAGGAAATAGTGGCAAGGCCTCGAGCATCCTGGCACTCTCTTTTCCACTAAGTGCCTCCCCAACCCTGCTTCCACAATAAAGCAAAGGCAGTGACCAGTTTGGTTGCAGGGTCGGGTGCCCTGCAGCTAGGCCTAAGACTTCTTTTTTGTCTTAAACTATTTTTATAGACTAGCTCTTGAGGGGTTGAACTTGAGTGGTTTGTGGGTGTGGGGAAGGGTCTTTTCTAATGCACTGTTGGCACCCTCCAGCCCCCACAAATCCCCTTCTAGATAGTCTGTTTTTGATAGTAAAGGTCCCTTTAACTTGCCAGGCAGTGGTGACTCTTTCATTCACACTCCAAGGTGGTCTCAGAACTGGGCAATTCTCTTAAGGTATTTCTTAAAATAGGCTGAATTCCCCAGAAACAATCTACTTATCTGTCCTGGCCCCGTCAGCATATCAAGCTCCATACACATCCCTGTTGTGTCAGTGAGTTGCCTGGCTGCAAGTCCAGCAGATCCCAGGGCACCATCGGCTGCATCTCAGCTGTGACGCCTGAGGACTTACTCTTTTTTTTTTTTTTTTTTGTAGGATTGATGCATTTACTTCTCCCTTAAAACCAATTCATCTGTTTCAAAGACAGGGATGTTTAATAGTCTGCTATTTGGAGTTTCCTCAAGCTTTGCTGTCCTTGAGTCATTGCAGCCTGAGCAGACTTGGGTCCAAGCAGGCCAGGGGTTACACCAAGGTGTAAAGTGTCCAGTGATACAAGTGGATTTTCAGAGTCCTTACTCCAGACTGCCCACAAGGCTGCACTGAATGTGCCAGCAGCTAGTGAGCACTCATGACTGCCTTAACATTCTTCTTTTGAGGGTCTGTCTAGGAGCAAACAGGGTCTGTGAAGGTATGTGTAAATCAGGTGACTAGGTAAGTCTCCAGTTAAAATTCCCATTTCCATTGGAACAAACTACAGGAGACAGCAAGGATCCTACGATTTCTGAAAATGTTAGTTTCCTTCTCATTTTTAGTGACTGACAAGAACTCAGAAACAGCCCATGTCCATTAGTCAGATGGTGTAAAGTAACTTCCAGTTTTGGACAGAGGAAAAGTATGCTGTAGTACTTGGTTAATGATGTCCAATGTTAGCAACTGCTTGGGACGCCAGAAGTACACAGCAATGGTAATGTCATGCTAAAGTGCTTGCTAAGGATCATAGCCTTAATTTAAAAAATAATGTAAAAGATCATTCATTCCCCTCGATGTTGAAGAAGCATGGCTGCATTTCTCAAGAATAACTTTCTCAAAAGCCTAGAAAGCATTTCCTCAAAGGAACTTGGTCTTTATCTTCCACTGCATCCCTCCCAAGCCCACATGACTCCTGTGTCTCAGCCACCTCTTCTGTGTTCATACTGAAACCAGTTTTCCATTCCTGTTTAGTTGCCCTAGTAATGCTTTGTCCATTTGTCAGTCATGCCAGGGCTTGATTTTTTAAGGCCAGGAATTTGCATGGTCATATGACCAACATTGCCTTTGCCAAGCCACTGCCACCATTCCCTCCATTGCCCCAAGTGGGCAGCTTGATTCCAGAGACCCTCAGGGAGCCAGGATAATTAGGTACCCATCTGGATTGGCCATGTGGGTGACAAGCACTTATCTCTGAGTTTCTTGAATTTCAAGGAAGTCCCTTGTAGATGTTGATGGCCAATGACTCCAGCCTCCACCTACCAATGGTGGGTTGGTAGGAATCAAATAAGAATTCCTTTGTTTGTTGGGGGACTTTGTTCTTTAAGGGGGTTAGTTTTTGAATGTGAAAAAGAAGAGGCCACTGTGGTCCTTCTGCGAGTTTGTAGTTTTGAGCAGTGTTTTCATCACCAGTCTTGGGAGTCTCTGATCCAATAACCTAACCAGTCCTAAGGTTTTTTGCCCTATTCCTTTTGCAGGTAACTAAGTACAGAAGAATAGAGTTCTTATTGTATCGAAATAGTAAGTAGATCCCTGAATTTAGGTAATAGTAGTTGACATATTTTCTCAAAAAACCAACCAGGAAACCCACTCCAGTATTTACAGATCAGCTTATCAAAGGGAGAAAAAAGTGAACATGTACTCCATACATCTCTAGTTCAATTACCAAACTTGATGTTATAAAGAAACCTCAGTTGTGTAGTCAGGATCTCTCTCTCTCTCTCTCTCTCTCTCTCTCTCTCTCTCTCTCTCTCTCTCTCTCCCTCCCTCCCTCCCTCCCTCTCCCTCTCCCCTCTCTCCCTCCCTCTGTCCCTCCATCCCTCGCCCCCCCCCCACAATCACTTTTCTGGTGCCATCACCACCTTTAAGGTTTAGAGCAGAGGATTATCTGTGGCAATAGCCAGAGTGCATTGCAGCCATCCCAGCAATGCACAGGACTGCCATCCTAACTCACCCAAACCCTCTTTTCAGGGTAGGTGAAACTTTTTGGTACCCCTCTTTAGGAGCTCCAGACCAAACCCAGGCCAGCCTGTGCACCAAAGCCTTCTAGAAGAAGGCTTACCAATCTGTTAGGAATGTCTCAGGAAACATGAGCCATTTCTTGGGGGATACATGTATTTACAGATGAATTTGTGTGCTTTTCTGTGTGTGTTTTACTCTCAGAGATAGCACAGAGTCCTGGGAACTGTTTGTTCCTCTGTTCTCAGAGACAGTGTGACAAGTGAGCTGCTCAGATTAGTGGGCAAGCTAGCTCTGGAAAGGAGTCCTATTTATCAAGCAGAGAACAGCAGAAAAGATGAAACCAAAAATGCTATAACCCTCCAATGGAAAGTAATGTTAATGCAGCAATTCCCATTGCATATATTATACTCGCTAATTTATTATTTGTCTTTTTTTAAGTTTTACCCATTGTATTCTTTAAAAGATGTTGGTTGCAATTTTTTTAAGTAGATGATGTATAAATCAGCTGTGGAAATCAGTTTTAATTCATGTGTGGATGTGTCTAATTATTGTTAAATGCTTTTTTCTACTTTTTTTTAAGATATGTAATGTTTGATAAACCCTGGCACTGGTCAAAAAAAAACACAGCTGTGAAAAATGAAACTTGTAGTATTTTTTTAAATGAATGTCAGTTTCAAGTGTATTTGAAATGTTTCCCCCCAATAGAGAGATTTGGACACCATTGGGGAAAACTCCTCTGCAGAGGAAATAGCCTTTAGAGAAAATGGGATGTGGGTCTGGATATGTTATCTCAGAGTAGCCCGTTTCATAGGGCACCATGGACAACACAAATGTGATCTTTAAGTATACCTCTTCCCCAGTTTGGGGAGGAAAGGACTCAGTTTGCACCCTTTTTGTATGTAAAATAAAATGTCCTACCTTTCTTGGTTACATGTATTTTCTTGGTTCATTAGTTGGTTTTTTAGTTCTCCTGGTTTATTTCTAAGAATCTGGCAAGGACTGACTGGAATTAATGTCTTTAAACACAAATAATGTCTGCTATTTTGGTATTTTGTCTTGATTTCTTGAACTAAGTATTGTCCTCTCCTCTGAGTCTTTACAAAAATAAATATTCCAAGGCCAGCAAAATGGCCCAGAGGGTAAACTCTGGCAGCCTGAGGTTTAATCCCTAGAATCTGTGGATTTTTGTTTGGTTGGTTGTTTTTTGTTTTGTTTTTTTTTTTTTTAAGTGAAAGAAAAATGGAAATCAGTTGTCGGAAGTCATCCACATGTGTGTCATGGCATGCACTACCACCACCCACACACAGGGTTTTTGTTGTTTGTGTTTGCTTGTTTACTATTTCAGAGCAGGAAGATAGGTTGGTAAAGTATGTCACATGAGTATGAGAACCCAAATTTGGTCCCCAGCACCATGTGAAAAGTTAGGTATGGTGGCACACTTGTAACCCAGAACTGGAAAGGAAGAGACCAACAGATCCCTGGAGGTAGTTCACCAGCCAATTCAGCCTTAAGGCAAACTCTAGCCCCTTCAAGAGACCTTGTCTCAAAAATGTCTCAGAAAAGTGAGAGAATTCCAGGTGGCACACGCAAAGGATCCCAGCACTCAGAAAGCAGAGGCAGGAGGATCTCTGTGAGTTCCAGGCCAGCTTGGTCTATAGAACAAGTTCCAGGACAGGCCCAAAGCTACACAGAAAACCCTCTCTCAATAGGCAAAAAGGAAGGAAGGAGAGAGGAAGAAAGGAAAAGGAAAAAGAGAGAGAGAGAAAAAAAAGGAAAGAAATGAGAGGGGCAAAGAAGTTAACTCAGTAGTTAAGAACTGGGTGTGCTTTTATTGTTATAGAGGACCCAAGTCCAGGTCCCAGTACCCATGTTGGACAGCTCACAGTTTCCTATAACTTTAGCTCCAAGGTATCCAATACTGTCTTCTGGCCACTGTGACCATCTTTTTGTCACAGAGCCAAATACACAAATAAAAATAGCAAATAGAGGATACAAGGCACTTGAGGAATAACACCCGAGGTTGTCTTTAGCCTTCTACATATTGAAACACACAAAAATTTGCAAATACTCCAAACTAGGAATGTGGCACACACCTTTAATCCCAGCTTCTGGGAAGTAGAGGCTGGAGGATCAATTTAAGGCCATCTTGAATCCATACCAAGTTCAAGGATTGGGGTTACACCAAGAAATAGGGTTATGTTATTTCCCTTCACTCTTGTTTCACGGGAATATGAAACTGGCTCTGGAAAGTGCTTTTGGCACAAGGTGATGGACTGAAGCTAGCTCCTTTAAGTGTTTTTTCTGGAGGAAAACAACCTGTAATAAAAAAGCCACTACTTCATATTATGGGAGAAGCTGGAGACCCCTGCAAGGTTCAGCTGGTACCTACTAAGGAAGGAAAAAGGAAATGGATGCTCCATCCCAGAAGGTTTTCTGTGTGATACAGAACAGTTTGTGAGAAGTACTGAAGAAAAAAAGGGGAGTGAGACCACAGCAGAGGCACCTGGAAACAGTCCCTGTGATAGTTAGAGCTCCTCAGAATACATGCCTGGGCCTGGCTGGAAGCCAGACTTCAGGAGAGCAGTGTGTGCTATTAACCACTGATTATCTCTCCAGCCCAGTGCAGAAAATTACTACAAGTGGACAGAATACATTGAGGGGCCTTTGGTACTATGGTCTTTCTGAGACTACAGGACAAGAGAATCATCCTTTGAAGCAGGCTAGTGTTGTCCACACAAATGGGATATGAAACAGAACTAGAGGATTTTTGTGTGAGAAACACACAAAAAATTTGTGTCCAAAAAGTAATGTTGATAGATTTTGATGAACATTTAAGATTCTTTGATCTAGGCCTGAATATAGTGTCCAGTTTTTTGAGGGTAGGTTTGGCTTATTTTGAGTCAGGGTCTTTACACTGTGTAGTTTTGCCTGGCCTCAAATTTAGAGATTTTCCTATCTCTACTTTTTAAGTGTTGGTATTAAAAGCATGTGTTACCATGCCCAGCTTAACTTTTTAGAAACATTTGCTGGGCTAGAGAAATGGCTCACCAGATAAGGCACTGCACAAGCCTAAGGAAACTGAGTTCAGATCCTCAGAACCTACATAAAATACTGTGAGCTGAATATAATTCCAGCACTTAGAAGGCAGAGGAACCCCAGGTCAAGCTTGCTAGCCAGACTAGAAACATTGCTGAGCTCTGGGCTCGACTGAGAGACCATTCCTCAATGAGTAAGTGGACCGCTATTAAGAAGGACCCAGTGTCAGCTTCATGCCCACACATGTAGAACAATGTACACACATGCCCACACAAGTGAACAACATGCACATTGTGCTGGCTGGTTTTATGTCAGCCTGACACAGGCTAGAGTAATCTGAGAGAGCCTCAACCGAGAAAATTTATCCATAGATCAGGCTGTAGGCAAGCCTGTAAGGTATTAACTAATGATGGATGGGGGAGGGCCTGACCTGTCCTGAGTGAGGCCACCCCTGGCCTGTTAGTCTTAGGAGCTATAAGACTGAGCAGGCCTTGTAAGCAGCATTCTTCTGTGTCCTTTGCATCAGTTTTGCCTCCAGGTTTCTGCCCTGCTCAAGTCCTAGCTTCCTTCAATGGTAAACAGAGATGTGGAAGTGTAAGCCAAATAAACCCTTTCCACTTGCTTTGGTTATAGTGTTATATCACAGCGATAATTACCCTATGACACACATGCACACCACACATGCAAAAAGCACTATACTTGATATTAATGATAGTCTGACTTTAAATATCACTAGTCTTAATCACAATTCATTTTCATTATTTGACAATTTGCACATGTATTTTGGTCATTTTTCAGATACACTATAGCCCTATCTCATCCCCCTTCCACTGGACTCCTTTTTCCAACTAGTACCATTTCATGGAACAGATTTTTCTTTTTCTTTCTTTTTTTTTTTTTTTTTTAAAAAAAAAGACTTATTTATTATGTATACAGTGTTCTGCCTGCATGTGTCCCTGCAGGCCAGACAGAAGAGGGCACCAGATGTCATTACAGATGGCTGTGAGCCACCATGTGGTTGCTGGGAATTGAACACAGGACCTCTGGAAGAACAGTCAGTGCTCTTAACCTCTGAGCCATCTCTCCAGCCCAGAACAAATTTTCAAAAAGTTTTTTTTCTATATTTTCAAAAAACTTATGTGTATAAATATTGGTTTCTGGAATGATTTTAACTTTTTGCTTTATTTATATGGGTGCTTTACTTGTGTGCCTGTCACTGTACCACTGTGCCTGGTGCCCAGGGAGGCCAGAAGGGGCGTCAGTTCCCTTAGAACTGGATTTATCGATGGTTGTGAGTCACCATGTGGGTGCTGGGAATCTGGTCCTCTGGAATAGCAGCCAGTGATCATAACTACTGAGCCATCTCTCCAGCCCTGAGGATCAACTTTTGTGGCTGTGATTCTGCTGAGGAACATGTATACAGATGGGAGATACAACTGTGTGGTACATTGTAAATTCACAGGTGCATATATGGCCACCAAAAATACTCCTTCTCTGGGCATAACTGGCTGTTTCCCTTTGTTACACCCAGCTAGTTGGGAGACTGAGACAGTAAGTTCAAGGCCAGTCTAGAATACATAGGAAGACTATCTGATCAAGATAAAGGTTTTATATGAAAGGTATTTTATCAGCCAGGCTGGTGGGCACCACTAATCCTAGGAGACAAAGGCAGGCAGATCTGAGTTTGAGGCCAGCCAAGGCTACATAGTGAGAAGGCCCTGTTTCAAACAGACCAACAACATCCACCCCCACCCCACCCCCCAAAAAAACTGGACATTACATACAATACTAGGGCAAAGAATCTTAAACTCACTGATTTTTTTTTTTTTGCTGGTGTTTGTGTTGTCCAGGGGGTAGCTGACTTGAGATTTTGAGATTCTGCTGAGCTTTTCCAGATTTTGCCACTAAGTGGCGCCCTCTGCACACCACTGTTCCTCTGTGGCTGGAGTGTCTGCTGGAGTTTGTTTCTTTTGGTGGTTGTTATTTCATCGTCCCTCCCCTCCCCTCCCACCCCCGCCATTCTGGAGTCACCTCTTCGGGCCCCAGATTCTCTCTAGCTCCCACCATAGAGATGTGGCAGGTCCTACATTGGGTCCTTCATTGCCAGAGCTGCTGAGTTGGTCATATCTTTTATTTCCTCAAGTCACCTAAATTTTCTCCTAAATGGGGACTACCAAGTCTAAACTCTCATCCCTTTGAAGTATGCTAAAATTTTTTTTACTAAGGGTTCGCAAAGGAATACAGGGTTGCACTCGAAATTAACTAATTAATAGATTACTTACTTACTTACTTAATAAAAGTCAGTGCACTTACTGTGAGACTGGCCCTATTATGAAATGGACTGGTCATCTACCAGCCTCCTGGACCCAGCTATGAATAGTTTGACTTTTAAGGGTCACAGGAATCCCCGTGCATCCTCATCAATTCCCTTATTGTTGGGTCTTATTCAGAACCCACCCACTTGGCTAAGGGTTGTGCCTTATCACTAGCAGGAGGTCAGAGGTCAGGCTGTCCTACTACTTCTACTAGGCTGGTTCCCATCCCCCTATCTGCAATCCATCTTCCCCATCTCCCCCACCTCTTCCAGAGTCAGCAGGCCCTCCACAGTGTTCCACTCTACTCTATCCTCCTCCACACCTATCCCCATCTCTACTTCACCCTCTAGATCTACACCACTTGTTTCCTTCCCTGTGTGGTTATTTCTGGTGCAGATAACCATTTTCCCCAACCTCCTGTACTTCTCTGCCTCTGACCAACTGGCGGGGGTGGGATGAAGGGAGAAGTCCCAGCCTGTTTTTCCCTTGCTGGAGGCTCCCACTTCCTCCTGGGAAAGGGGGCAATAACTTAGTGAAAGGTCAAAAGGGTGTTGCCCTTTTCCTGATCTATGTTCCTTTCTCTAATCTAGATCTGTATAACCAGAAGGCCCAGACCTCTTGGGAAGCCTCAAGCCTTAATGGCCCTCTTGAAATGACTGCCAGCAGCTCCCGACTTACTTTCCAGGAAAGGGAACATACTGGGGCAGAGGCAAAAAAAAAGCTTTTTGGTCTCAGTCACTGGTGCAGATGCTGAAAATTTACTGTCATTTGAAGCAGCTTTTCTATCCAAATGCCCTGGTTGGAAGTCCAGTATACATGCAAGTTCTCAAGCCCTACCTAGACCATTTTCACTGATACCTTATAACTGAAATTCAAGATACAACTCTAAAAACACACTAATTTGTTTAAGACTACTGAGGTTCTTCAGAGCTCAAATCTAGGATAGTTCTTTCTTTTTCCTTTCTTTGTTTCTTTCTTCCTCCTCCTCCTCCTCGAGACAGGGTTTCTCAGTGTAGCCTTGACTGTCCTGGAACTTGCTCTGTAGACCACGCTGGCCTCAGACTCACAGAGATCTGCCTACCTCTGCCTTTAGAGTGCTGAGATTAAAGGTGTATGTCATCACAACCCACCAACCCACCCCAGGGCATTTCTTGAATGATAATAAAAAATTTTTTTCAGGAGCTGGAGAGATGGCTCAGCAGTTAAGAGCACTGTCTGCTCTTCCAGAGGGCCCGGGTTCGATTCCCAGCACCCACATGGCAGTTAACAACTGTCTGTAGCTGTAGTTCCAGGCAAACACCAAGGCAAATAAATAAATAAAGTTTTTTAAAAAAAAATTTTTTTTTCAATTTTACACCCCTTTGATCCACTGGTTAAAAAACAAAACAAATCAACAATGAAACACTAGGGCATTAAATTTGACTTTTGTCATTCCATCAGCTCCAGACGTGCAAAAAGTTCCAAAAGCCAGAGAGCTTAATAGGAATAAATACATTCAGGCTCATTCATGTAGCCCAAAAGTTTACAATAACCAAGACACTAAAAGGCAGAGGCAAGCAGCCTCAGCAGCTAGCCTTAAATTATGCTGGCTGCTTTCCAGTCATCTGAATCTGACTGTTTGTGTATTGTGTGTATGTTTTGTATAAGATATGCTCAAAACAAAAAATGGAACACAGGCCCACTGAAATGGGATCAAAGTACATATTAAGTTTCAAACCCAGGACAAAAAATAAGGTGCCTATTTAACATATCAAAGTGGAGCTGGTCACCAGATTCTTCCAGCATCCCTCAGTCCCTACCTGTTACTGGGTATATAGCTGGCATACTCTGCCCTCTACACTGACCTCTCCAGGAGAGGGGTTGGACTGCCTATCTGTCCCCCAGAGGCTCTTTTCTATATTGTAGTGCAAATTGCCTGGCTGGCTCAGTTGGTAGCGCATGAGACTCTTGATCTCAGGGTCCTGGGTCTGTGCCCCACACTGGATGAGAAATGTATTAGGTTAATAATAAAAACATGGAGCCAGATATTGGGATAAATGCTGAAATATCAGAGAGACTAAGGAACCAGCCACTAAAGAGACTTCTTACCTCTCCTGAATCCTCAGACCTAAGTGGTCGAGATCTAAAACAAGATCCACAGTGACTGAGAAAAGACTATTTATTAATGGATTCTAAGGGAAAACAAACTCACTGATTCAGGATTAAGCAAATTTAGTCACAGAGTCTCTAGAAGGCTGAGGACCTATCTACCACTGCCTCATGCCACTTAACCCAGTTCTCACCATCCAAGAGTGTGAGAACAAGCATAGGTACTCCCAAAATTTTAAGCTATCAAAGAGGCCACACCCCTAGGGCTGTATCCTCAAGACCATAGTTGGAACAAATACCCACTACATTTCCCCTTTTTTACTAAATAAGAAAGTTCTACACCTAATACAAAACTATAGACAATCAGAACAATTATCAAGTTATGTCCAGGAGAGAAAAGGGTAATAACATAAACAAAAATGGAACTACAACCAACAAGAACAACATCAAATGAGAAACACATACCAGATGTTTAGACTGTAGTACATAAGTAGGCTTATCCTGAAGAATCTAAATCTAGTACCCAAAGAAAAAACTTAGCTCAAGAAACCCCATTTTGCGGGGCTAGAGAGATGGCTCAGCAGTTAAGAGCACCCTCTGCTCTTCCAGAGGACACGGGTTCGATTCCCAGCACCCACATGGTAGCTAACAACTGTCTGTAGTTCCAGTTCAAGGCAAATAAATAAATAAATAAATAAATAAAGTTTTTTGTTTTTTGTTTTTTTAAAAAAGAAACCCCATTTTGCATTCTAGTAGCTGTTTTATAAAAAGGTAAAATAAAGTTTAGTTTTGCATTTCTGGCAGGGGGCAGGGTGCTGCCCAGGTATAGGAGAAGAATAGTCATGCCTGATCAGTCCTAGGAAAAGAACACGACCTACAAGAATAGACCTAGCAGGGGGCCTCCCCAGTCTGAGAGAAGATTGGTTCCTACCTGCCCAGCTCTGGGAGATTAACCAAGACATCTGCCCAGTTCTGGGAGAGGAATAGATTCTTGCTTGCTCATTCCTTGGAAAAACCAACCACCCCAGGTAGGGTCCATCCAAGTGGGATGCAAAGATACTCTGGGGCAGAAAGACCCTAATCACAAGCCAATCAGTAGCACATCAGCACCCTGTTTCCAAGCAACCAACTTTGTTGTAACTTTTATCCCTTGTAACCAAAGACAGCAGCTCCCCTTTGCTCTGTTATCACAGAAGCTTGAAGTAAAGCCCCCTGTCTGTCTTGTATTGCACTGCCAATAAGCCTCACTATTACATTCCGGACATCCTGCTTCTGGTGCTCTCTCTGGGGCTCAAGTTTTGGGCATAACAGTATCTAATATGGTCTTAGCTAAGATAAAAGAGGACTGTAAGTATAACTATCGAACTTCAACCCCATCAAAAACTAAGAAGGAAATAATATTACTTGATTAAACAGGAAGTGAGAACAAGTAGCTTCCAAGAAATGCAAGAAATGACAGAGACAGCTAGCTGCCTAGAAGTCACCCTATGTGTCTCTACAAATCCTCAGACCAAATAGGCTTACGATCTTGTCTCCACCTCCCTAGTGCTGGGATTAAAGGTATGAATCACTACTGACTGGCCTCTATGGTTAACTAGTGGCTTGTTCTGCCCTCTGATCTTCAGGCAAGCTTTATTTGTTAGAGCACAAACAAAATATCACTACACTATATAATCCAGACATTTTAGTTATCTGTCCCTTTTGTACCTTTGTCCTGAAGTGTCCAGGAATCTAAGAATAAAATAGGAATACTCATTGGGACATATTGGTGACTTCCCCTAGCTATGCTTGAAAACAGTCATGTAGGTTAACACCTCTTGCCTATAATCAAGTCTTTGTCCTTTTTCCAACATAGACAGAGAGTCTGCCTTCCTGCAATTATCTTTATTTAGCAGGCATTTGGACAATTACAGTACCCAGACAAAAGTATTTCATTTGAGACCAGCTTGTAGATAGATGGGACACAGGCCCCTTAAAGACCATCTTGCGGGGCTGGAGAGATGGCTCAGCAGTTAAGAGCACCGTCTGCTCTTCCAGAGGACCCGGGTTTGATTCCCAGAACCCCATGGCAGCTAACAACTGTCTGTAGTTCCAGTTCCAGGCAAACACCAAGGCAAATAAATAAATAAATAAATAAAGTTTTTTTTTTTAAAAAAAAAAAAAAAAGACCATCTTGCTGGGGCTGGAGAGATGGTTCAGTGGTTAAGAGCACTGACTGTTCTTCTTGACAACCTGAGTTTGATTCCCAGCAACCACATGGCAGTTAACAACTGCAATTCCAAGATCTGATACCCTTACACAGTTATACATGCAAGCAAAACACCAATTCACATAAAATAAAAATAAATATTTAAAAAATAAATAAATAAATAAGACCATCTTGCCTGCAGCTAAGAAAAACTAACCTCACTAACAAATTCCTAAACTTCTTGTACTTACATTTACCTTAGGTTATTAACACAGGATCCTATCTTAGAAATTTACTGTTCATGAGATAGGGGCAGGGGTAATCAGCCAGTTGGCCAGTCTCTGGAAAACATAAACTCTCCCATTGGACACCTGCACCACAAGCAGAGCCAGAGCAGCTAGAAGGTGCCAGGTCCTGTTTCTATTTGAATTAAGTTTAATCCTCTCTCTGTCCTGCAGCCTAGGTATAAATTTTCTCAGGAAAGTGCTACATGCTACAGCAGGATAAAAGCTGCACATAGTCCTCCACTGCTTATGATCCACAGATCAAAGCAGCAACTGTGGAAGGCTTCTGCAGCCCGGGGAAACCATATGAAAACAATGGAAGAATACTACCTTGCTCATAGTCTTTTGCCTAATAAACTTTGAACCTTATACCTAGCCACACTTAGGAATGTAGTCTGAACACATGATTAGATTGCTTTGTTGATTTAATCCTTAGTCGACCCCAACTTTCATAAATCAGGTGTTTCAGGGAAACTGCAGCGATATACAAATAACAATAACAAGCTGAAACCCTCTAAAAAACCTTGTTAATAGGAGATTGTATTGTTGTACCTGTGTCAAGAGACCCCCAAAGACTACCAGGCAGCTGGACTCGCGCAAACATAATAGGGTCTTTATTGTTATGGGCAGGTTCAAATGAGCCCAAATGGAAACCCTTTGTTCAGGCACAATGTAAGGCTTTCAGCCCCAGCCCAAAGGTGAGGTTTTTTTGGTTTGTTTGGTGTGTGTGTGTGTGTGTGTGTGTGTGTGTTTTAAAGAAAAGCCTACGAAAGGGAGGTATTACACGTTTTGGCATTCCAGGAGGATTGGGCAAAGGGGTATGGGGTACAGCAGCCATTAGCTACCGTTTCTGACACAAACCCAAGCAAAACTAACTGTTGAATCTATTTGCTGTCAGGTGCACACCCAGACCTGGCCCTGCCTTCAGGCACCAAGCACTCCTTTCCCAAAACAAAGCTTTATAGGATAAATCCATGCCTTCACAGTATATCCTAAATCTCAACTTGTCTCTAAATGTTTAACTTCAAATTATAAAAACTCTTTTGTCCATGTCTAATGCTTGCCCCTTACTATAAAGAGGGAGTCATAACCCTCTCCGGGGCCACACTCACAGAATCCTGGACTCTGGCTGTAGTCTTGGCTAGCTGATAATAAGCTTTTTTGTACCCCGCAGTGAATGAAGTTTTTGCTTCTGGTTTTAGACTGTGGTCTTGCACCCCATTATTCAGTGTGTGTCCCCTTGACCAACAGGCCTCCTGGCCACTATGCTTCATTTCCCTTTCTCCCCTCTCCTCCTACCTATGGCCCAGTCATGTCCTGGTTTTGTCCACTCTGGATTCTCCCAATGTCCCTGCCTCTACCTAAATTCACCCTTTTATCTACACTAAACTTTCTCCTCTACCACACCTAGGATCAGTCATTGTAGGGAAAGAGGGAGGACCAGCCAAAGGAATTCACTGGCCCTGAAACCAGAGCTACTAAAATACTTTATTCCTTAACCAAGAACCAAAGAAACATGCCCTGACTGTGAAACCAATACCAAAGGAACACACTTGGTCCCTAGAATCAGAGACAGTGAAATGGAAGAAATATGTCCTGACCTTAGAGTCAAAAAGCTTTAAAAAAAAAAAAGCCAGTAAAAGAAACACAGTAACACAGTTTGGCCCTGAAATCAGAGCTTTGACTAACAACTAACCAATCCCTGAGTATCCCTGGACAGACTAAACCCCTAAGAAGCCCTGTATAAACACCCTACCTGTTCAGTAGTTGGCTATTCTTTCCCATGCTGGTAGAGGCAGCCACTCTCCTGGACTGCTCCTTCCCAAATCTCTTTCTCAAAAGAGTCCCCTTAGGAGGACTGAGCAAGGCATAGCAGAACAGAAGAACTTTGGAGTGGAGAGCAGGTGCATCACCTTGACCTACAGGCATAGCCTCTTGGCCAGCATAGGTCTGGTATTCACCTATGATCATCAAGGCTGCAGCACTGAGGCATGTCTGAAGGCAGCTTAAGAGGGATGCATGTACAGCACCCATCATCCTCTGTCTCCTGTTCATCCTTGAACAGGAGTAATACCCATTCTGCTAAGTGCATCAGCCCAGCTTTCCTATTTTAATCCTCTGTATTTGTAAGTTTCTCTACAATCACTTAATAAATATTAACCTTCTAATCAATTGCCAGTGATTATTTACTAGCTACATCTGGCACCCAATGTGGGGCATGAGCCCACAACCCTAAGATTAAGAGTCTTATTTAAAAAAGTGAGGGAAGAAGTAGATAGAACAGATATAAGTAAATTATTGTATCTATCTGTAAACAAATTTAGCCAAATACTAGCCATAGACAACTTGCACTGGTATGGATTCTTATATATTGATACAAATGTAAAATTATTTTATGTCTGTTTAAGATAATTTATATACTGATACAAATTCAAACCTATATCTGTCATATTGTGCACATGCTTTTACTTCTATTTACAATATTTTGTACTACAATGCATATTAAGCATATTGTTGTCATTTGAATGATTTTATTTCTACCTCTTATTGAATGAACACTAGTTGGTATACAATGAAAACCTGGAGCCAGATACTAGGGGAAAGCTAGAATATCAAAGAAATAGAGAAACAAACCAAAGCCACTTCTTACCCAGCCAATACCTCAGGTCTGTCTCCAGGAATTACCCAACAGCAGATCTGTCTGTCCTCAGCTGAAAGGAAGGAAACTGGGAAAGCTGAAAACCCTCTTCTCTTGCTCTACCAGCTCTCCTAACTTCTTTCCACCTTCCTACAGCTAGGATTAAAGGTGTGGCTCACCACACCCTGACCTGGCTTGGTCTGTGATTGACTCTAATATTCCAGATTAATTTTATTAAATATATATCACTGCAACCTCTGTTTAATTATATTTGTATATATATATACTATCTGTTTAAAATATTTTGTATATTAATACATATTAAAGATACTGTTGTCATTTTGGACAATACATATCTACCTCTGCTTAAGATGCTTTGTATTATTGTCATACTTCAAGTCATTGTTTCAAGACTGTATATCTGTTTATAGATTGTCTACCATCATAATATGAGCCTTAGTCTTTACATTTCCTAGGTTGTTGAGAATTACAGGTCATAGTCATCTATGTTTGCCATAGGTCTTTTAGATATATAGTAAAATATGTCAGACGGATAGGCAGTCTTTAATCACTTCATAGACCTAGAGAATATGGCATTTAAATGTTTAGTTATTCGGAATTCAAAGACAAGAATCATGATTGCTCCTGGCAGTACTACTCCTTTCCTGAGTTGATGCTGGGCATCAAAGACACTCCATCTGGAGTTTGTCTTCCTTGGTGGATAATGGCCTTTGAGGCAAAGAACTGTCCTGGCCTTACCAGCTGACACTAAGCAAGCTGTCCAACCTGGACAGCAGGTCAAAAGATAAGACTGTTGAAACCTGCCAAGACAGGATAAGATAGTTTCTCAAGATAATTCTCTTCTGGAAAGATCTCTCAGATATCCTAGGCCTGTAGCCCCAAAATTGGATGTTCTAACTTTGCAGAAAAGCTGTGGGTGACTGTCCAGGCAGCTGGCTGTTGTTGTCTTCTCCTACTAAGTTCTGGAAGCTGCTTGCACTTCTAGTTTACTCAGGTGATATATTTTCCTTCTCAGGTCTTTGATGGGGTTGAAGACTCGATAGTTACAGTTATGACCATTTAATATCTCAGCTAAAGAGCACTTAGTTACTAGTTTTGTATTATTCAAGATAGACAGTTTTGGAGTACTCTATTTTGCTACATGCCAATATTCTGGACATTTACTATATGTTTTGTGTTTGTTGTTCTTGTAAGTTGTAGTTTGATTTTGCTTATGTCATTGCCCTTTCCCTCTCCTGGACATTATTTAATAACTGTTTCTATTATATATAGTTTTATAGATGGGTTTAGAACTTTCTTATTTAGACAAAAGGAAGAGATGTAGTGGAGAGCAGGTGCATCACCTTGACCTAGAAGTGTGGTCTCTTGGCCAGCACAGGTCTGGGATTCACCTATGACCATTGAGGCTGCAGCACTGAGGTGTGTGTTTCTGAAGGGAGCTTAAGATGGAAGGTATATAGGCACTGGGCCTCCTCTTCCTCTTGTTCACCATTAGATGGAAGAGCCATTCTGCTAAGCTTTCCTGTTTAACCCTTTGTATTTGTAAGTTTCCCTACAACTGCTTAATAAATATTAACCTTTTAATCAATTACCAGTGATTATTTACCAGCTACTGAATCTTTCTGAGATGTCCCTTTGGGGACTGAACAAGGCCAAGCAGAAAAAAGGAACAACTTTGCTGGAGCTGGAGGGAACTGCTACAGTTCTGCAGGGTTTCCCCCCTTTGCAGAGTGAAACAAAAGCAGCAACCATCTTCAGCCAGAGAAAAGAAAAAGCAGAGTTCTGCTGGGAAGGCCCTTGGGGTGGGGGGAGGCAAAGATCAGGTGTAGAGGCTCTTCAGGAGAGGAGCAGGATTGCTATATCCTGCAGGGAGACCATTCCCCTCCACAGGCCAGCTTCAGGTATTCAGGTACAGCCTGACTTCCCCACAGTCAGGACACCTTTTCCTCCAGAGCTGAGCCATCAGCCCTGTCCTCTCAGCTCCTGGGATGATACCTCTTACCCCCTCTGCAGAGCTCAAACACTTGATTACAGCCATGGCCTTTCCTTTCTTTTCATTCCTTTTATTTTGTCATTGAGTATATATTATTAAAAAGAAACACACAAAATCTAAACCATCCCAAACCCAGAAAAACAGTAACCCTTTTGACTATAAGAGAGATGGATAATAAATCAGAATAAGGGGGCTGGGGTTCTACCTTCTTAGGCCTCTGAGAGCCCTTGGCCACTGTATCAATAGAAGGTTACCAAATTAAGTTTTTGGTAGATACTGGGGCAGATGTTTCTGTTTTAAATAAATCCATTAGGATAGAGGATTCTCTTTTTAAAAATTTAGTTGCCAGGGCTGGAGAGATGGCTCATCGGTTAAGAGTACCGTCTGCTCTTCCAGAGGACCCAGGTTCGATTCCCAGCACCCACATGGCAGCTAACAACTGTCTGTAGTTCCAGTTCCAGGGAAACACCAAGGTAAATAAATAAATAAATAAATAAATAAATAAATAAATAAATAAATAAAGTTTTAAAAAAATTTAATTGCCAATAAAAAGGTATCAGTACAAGAAGCCATGAACACAACTAAGGACAATCTCTTTACATGTAAAAAACCAGTGTAGGCTAGAAATAAGTAACTCACTCCTTCATGAGCGGTCCAAGACTTCCTTTTCTCCATTCTGGGCAGAGATCATCTTTGAAAATTAGACACCAATATCATTTTATTCCTCAAGAAACTAAAAAAACTTTAAGCCATCCTACCAACTCAGTTTAACTGCCCCTCTGTCTAACAAATATCCTCTAGCACTCCCAGACTCAACAAAATAAATTCAGACCCAGGCACCCTGATCCAGCTAAGTCTCTCAGCTACAGTTGCTCCAATAATGGTCTAATATTATCTCTTAAATCAGTGATTCTCATCTTTCTAATGCTAAGGCCCTTTAATACAGTTTCTTATGTTGAGTGACCTCCAGCTATAAAATTGTTTCTTAAACTAATCTTTGTCTTTATTTATTTTTTATGTGTGCTGGTGTTTTTTCCATGGATGTTATGCTTCATAGAACTGAAGTTACAGACAGTTGTAAGCTGTCATATAGGTCCCTGGAAGAGCAGCCAGTACACTTACCACTGAGCCATCTCTCCAGCCCCATAATCTTGGATCTTAAATCTGCTTTTTTTCCTATTCCCTTGGCACCAGTTAGCCCATATTTGCCTTAAAATGGACTGATTCAATATCCAACGTGACCAGACAGCTAACCTGAACATCACTACTTCAAGGGTTCAAAACTTCCCCTATACTCTTTGGGGAGACAGGATTCAGGGTGTCATACCTAGTTCAGCTCTGCTCCAGTGTACAGATGATCTTCTCCTAGAAACACTTGATACTGCCACCTGTTTGAAAGACACAAGTTGTTCTAAACAGTCTCCTACATTTTATTTGGGTTGTTGGATCCACCTAGGGAATTGAAGAGCTAGAAAAGCACCTCCATTTTTTGAGCAAAAGTTCTCTGCTTCTAGACAAGCCTTAGGTCTGCACAGGAACAAAGGTCAAACAGCAGAGGTAGCTTAGGGACTGATAACAGTTAATTATCCAGGGAATGTCTCAGGACTGGAGACAGCCTGGAAAGACCCAACCCAGGAGGTAGTCAAAGAAAGATAATAATCTTGTGATTCTTGCCTAACCTTGTGATTTTTTTGCCTTTAAAACCCAGCTTGTGCCAAAGGGCAGGTAATTCCTCTGACCACAGTCACGTCTGTGTGTCTGCTGTCAGAGCTAGGTCCTTGTCCTGCGGTTCATAATATACAATAAACCTTGTTTTTGCATTTCGGAAAGTTCGTGTCTCTGGTAATCTTTTCCGGGGCCTCGTGACCTGGGCACAACAGAATAAATTATATTCAACTGGGCATGATTTGGATGCTCTGCTTACCATCCAGAGCAGTTTGTGTGGACCCCTCCACTCTGTTGGCCCCAGAGTCCAGTTGGATAAGCCTCTGGATGTTCCCCACACCCACACCCACCTTTTTCCTGCAGATAAGAGACCCAAAATCTCCTGTGGCCAATGGCCCATTATATTTATCAACCCCAGGGGCTATGTTAATTGACTCCATTCCTAAAAAGATCTCTCCCTAGCCTGAACTGATACAAGACTGCTAGATCTGCTTAAAAGCCTAGCCCCTACTATGTCAGGTTAAGAACAAAACTTCCAGTGACCCTGTCTTCCATGTCTTCTACTGGTCCACCCTCATAAACCACTATTACATTGAAAAATGTGACTAAAAATACTTTGTCCTGTCACTACAAATTACCCACTTGCCAGTTCCCCCTTTCTGCCTCTTATAATACTAGTCTCACAGTAACTTTTAACTCAGAAGCTTATTTTGCTGCCCCAGACAAATAAACCATGAGATGGTTGCAGACCTCAGACATAGTCAGCTCACCCTCTGTGGCTCCACAACCAGTAGTCTCTAATAGAAGTAGTCCTGCGAGACATAGACTAGATTTCCATGTGACACTGGAAGAGGCTTGCCGCTTCTATCCTAACAAACCTGAGTTATCAAAAATAAATAAACAAATAACCACATTTACAGAAAATTAAAAATAACTTAAATAAAAAACAAAAACAGGGCTGGAGAGATGTCTGTAATTCCAAGATCTGACATCCTTACACAGTTATACATGCAGGCAAAACACCAATTCACATAAAATAAATAAATATATATATATATATCCCAAAACATAAATACTTTCTAATACCATAAAATGTTTGATTAACACCATGGCTTGCAATGCCTTCTCGCCTCCCTGTCTGGCTCTTTAACTCCTCCTGTTTGTTTGTGTTTGTTCTGAGACAAGGGTTCCCTGTGGAACAATCCTGGCTTTCCTGGAATTTGTTTTGTAGACCAGGCTGGCCTCTGCCTCCTGAGTGCTTGGATTACAGACATATGCCACCACTGCCCAATCTACTCCTCTTTTTAAAGGACTTGCTGTGAGGCCTTGTATAATAAATTGCCTTTTAAAAACAATGCGACAGAAAATTGCCTCAATTAGGTTAATGATGTTCAGGACCAGTATTTACCACTTAGCCAAGATCAAAAAATTTATAAATAACTTTAAAAATGGGAGAATGAAATGACAAAGGTAATGTCATCCTGTCTGACTCCATTTGGTGTTTGATTAGATAGTTCTCAGCCTTCTGCCCTCCTTACCCCAACAGCCTCATCTGCCTTGGCCACATATTTGAGAATTTTATGGCCCTGACCATGATTCATATATATTAACCAAAATAAGTATGTCTAAACTAACCATTGTACTCTGCCAGGAATGAATATTTAAAGTATTCTGACACATTTTGATGTATCTTGCCTCTCCTCAGATATTTGCAGGTCGGGCTGCTTGCAGGAACCCCCATATCTGGCACCCAATGTAGGACTCAGTCTTCGGAAAGGGTAAGAAAATTTTTCTTTAAATAGAAATTAGGGGGCTGGGGGCTGAAGAGATGGCTCAGTGGTTGGGAGCACTGACTGTTCTTCCAGAGGATCTGAGTTCGATTCCCAGCATCCACATGGCAGCTAACAACTGTCTGTAATTCCAAGATCTGACGCCCTTACATAGTTATATATGCAGGCAAAACACCAATTCACATAAAATAAAAATAAATATTCAAAAGAAAAAATAAAGGGGCTGGAGAGATGGCTCAGAGGTTAGGAGCACTGACTGTTCTTCCAGGGGTCCTGAGTTCAATTTCCAGCAACCACATGGTGGCTCACTGCCATCTGTGATGACACCTGGTGCCCTCTTCTGTATAATGTATACACGATAAACAGATAAATCTTAAAAAGAAAGAAAGAAACAAGCAAACAAACAAACAAAGAAAAAAAAAGAAATTAGAGGTTCAGGAAACTCAGCCTCTCACTCAAGGATTTACGACTGTGAGAGAGTGGATTTGGTATGGGTTTGAGACAAAGTATTTGTTAAGATCCAGAGGAACAAAATATTCAGAGGAACGCATAAGAAGTAATGTAAAGAGAGCCCATGGAAAGGGAGAGAAAATTCCTGTCAATTATTCTATTTCTTTAAATAGAGAGAAATTTTCTACAGACATATCTTGGCCAGTTTTGGCAGGGTGGGCCTAAATGGACTCAGAGGCCACTCATGTTTCCCAGTTGCCAAGCCAGGCAGGCACATCATGGTTTTGACTTTAAAAACTCAGTATCTGGATCTCTGAGTTTAAGGCCAGTCTACAAAGCAAGTTCCAGGACAGCCGGGGCTACACAGAGAAACCCTGTTTCAGGAACAAAACAAAATAAAAGCCTCATTATCTCTGAACTTGAAAAGAAACTTTTCGGGGGCTGGAGAGATGGCTCAGCGGTTAAGAGCACCGTCTGCTCTTCCAGAGGACCCGGGTTCGATTCCCAGCACCCACATGGCAGCTAACAACTGTCTGTAGTTCCAGTTCCAGGCAAACACCAAGGCAAATAAATAAATAAAGTTTTTTTTTAAAAAAAAAAAAAAAAGAAAAGAAAAGAAACTTTTCACACATATAAGCCTGCTCTTGGTCTGGCCATCAATAAAAAAGGACTTAAAGTTTTTAATTCGTTGGCTTAATTAGTGTGGTTGTCAATAACTATCTCATTTGGATCACTACTAATCCCCAACATAGGCAGAGGCAGGAAGATCTCTGAGTTGAAGACCAACCTGGTTTACATGGCAATTTCCAGGCCAGTCAGGGCTACATAAAGACCCTGCCTCAAAAAGATTTTTTTGAATTATAAAATAAAATAAAAATAATTTTTTGAGTCAGGGTTTGTGTGTGTGTGTGTGTGTGTGTGTGTGTAACAGCTCTGACTGTGTTGAAACTCAGCTTTGTAGACTAGGCTGGCCCCAAACTCACAGAGATCTGTCTGTCCACAGTACTCAAATTAAAGGCATGTGCCAGACAGCCGAGATCAGTCAAACAATTTAAAGGAGGAAAAGTTAGGGAATGTCAGTGTTCACCCAAACTCAAATGCATACCTTACACAGACCAAGTTACACAGTTACAGATTATAGAAATATGTAGAAGGCACAAGGTCCATATGCTTACAGATAGCACCAGAGAAACCAGAATTGTTATACACAAGGCTTTTCTCTCTGATGAAAGAAATAATGGGGTCATCTTTTGTTATTCTGTGAAGCCAGCCTAGGTTTACCCAGAATTCCTCAGACTACTGAGCATTGTTTTTTAGTCAATAGAACCCATCCTTATGCTTTTTATAAAACCTTCCTCCTTAGACCCTTATCCTAGGTATTGTTTCTCAGTCAACAGAAGCCATTCTTGTGGAAGAGGTCACAGGCACTCTGCAGAAGACTCCCACTTTGTAAGGGAGTTCTGATGTAATCATGCCTTAAACTCTGTTGTGATAACTGTCATGAGGAAACTTCCTCCAAGGTTTTACTGTTTAAAAACATACAACAAACAAACACACAAAACCACCTGGTGTCAGACACCAGAAGTTTGAACCAACCCAGATAAGTCTTGTTGAATCAAGTTGTATTCTTGCTCCTCTGCCGACTGCTGCTGTGACGCTTAGGGACCTCCATAAAAATGAAGATATGTGTACAATCTGGGTGGTGACAAATTGACATTCCTATTGAGTTATCTCTGATTAACAGGTCTTTTAGAAAAATGTGCCATTATTTTCTAGGTATGTGTATTACTCTTGTATACTCTATGATAAAGCACCATGACCAAGGCAACTTATAGAAGAAAGTTTATTTGGGCTTATGGTTCCAGAGGGATCAGAGTCCATCATGGAAGGGGACAGATGAGGCAAGGCAGCAGGCATGACCGCAGGAAGAGTTGAGCAGGAAGCAGGGCACTAGCTGGCAAATCCCACCTGGTGAAATGCTTCCTCCAGCAAGGTCACACCTCTTAAACCTGCCCAAACAGTGTCATTACTGGAGATCAAAGATTCAAATGGCCAAGGGTAAACCTCACTGAAATCTGCACAGGCTACAGATTTAAGGCTCTCAAATACCAAAGTATGTGTGTTGTAGAATGGAGCAGCACCAAGTGTGTGGTACAACCTGAAATAGTCCATGGAGGCATCTGAGGACTATGAAAAAGAAAAACAAATTTCAGCCCCAGGCCTTTGCATATATAATGTATGCATAAATAAATTAATGTAAATCCATCCCAAACAATACTTCCTCAGCACAGAGCCCTGTCTTCAGGGTTAGAGACAATGCAGAGAGATGATGTGCAAAACACACTCATCCTCCTAAAAGAAAGAAAGTGGTCTAAGAAAAGGGGCAAAGAAAAGAAAAGAAAAATCAGGAGCTGGCAGGGTATCTCAATTTAAGTAAAGTTGTCTGCCTCCAAATCTGAGTGCCTGAGTTCAAACCCTAGAAACTATATAATATGAGAAGAGAACCAATTCCCTCCATGTGCATACTATCACATGTCTACCCACTCAAATACAATCACACACGCATATAAAAGGGAAAAAAACCCACAAAATATACAACAAAATGCATTGGTTTGTAAATTCAGTGTTTAAGTACAGGATTCAAAGAAAAAAATGAGTAGTGACATGTCAAAAATTAAAAATGGAAGCGTGTATGTATATACAGTTTATGTATGCAGAGGCCAAAGGAAGACATGCAGTGTACTGACTGCTTTTATCATTCTCCACCTTCTTTTTTGGACAGATTTTCCCCAGGAATCTAAGAACTAGTGTAGCAACCAGCAAGTCTACCAGATTCTCCCATCTATGCCTGCCAGTCCTACAACAGCAGGGTTAGAGCCGTAAAGAACATCCATGATCTGGTTTTAGATGGCTGATGGATCCAAATTCAGGTGCTCGTGATTTTGAAGCAAAAGCACTCACACACTGAGGCCCCTCTTCACCCCTCGACCCCTTCTTGTGAGGCACAAGTGTGTTACCATGTAGTTTTTGCTAACACTGAACTCACTGGATAGAAGCTGGCTTCAAACTCAGAAATCCGTCTGTTTCTTCTTCCCAGGTACTGGGATTGAAGGTACGCTCTACGACGACCGGTCGTGTTTGTTTTGAAACAAGGTTACACTCTAGTCCAAACGGAAATGGGACTCACTCTGTAGCCCAGGCTGGCCTCGAACTCACCGTTATCCTCCTACTTCGCTCTGCCCTATGCTGGCATCACAGGCGCCTCTATTCCCTGTCTCCAGGCAAGGTAAATATTATAAAAGAAGATATAGAAGGCTATGCTGTTAAACTCAGCCGCTAAACTCAACCTCTAGCATTTAGGTTAAATATGTCGAATTTTTGAAGACCACCCTCCCAAATAGGGTACCGACTGAGCCTTACACACCCTCACAGTCATCTGAAGGTCTAGTGGGCTGGTCCGGCCGCAGGGCATGTTGGGATTTGTAGTCTTTTTTTTAAAGACCAATCCCATCGCCACCTGCCGCGCATATCCAATCAGAGAGCTGTAATGAGGCACATATCCAATCAGAGGGCTGTAACGTGGCAGCCACCCGCAGCCCCGCCCGCGGCAGCGTCTACCACTCGGCGTTGGAGCGCAGGGGGAACGTGGCGCGCTCCTCCGCTGCCAGGTCTCCCGCAGCCCCTGGTCCACCCCTGCGCCCGAGCGCCAAGGCTCACACACTGCGTGTCCACACCCTCTTCCGGTCCGGGCTCCCGAGACCGCTCTCATTGCTATCGGTGGATGCTGCGCATCTCAGAACGCAACATGAAGCTGCTCTTTGCCGCCGCCCTCATCGTGGGCTCCATCGTCTTCCTTTTGCTGCCAGGACCCTCCGTGGCCAACGATAAGAAGAAGGGACCCAAAGTCACAGTCAAGGTCTGGGCTTTTCTCACCTGGCAAGGCCTGTCTTCCGCCGCCAGCGGTCCGGCTCCGGCCCGAGCGGGTCTGGCTCAGTGGTTCCGACCTGAGCGTCCTTGTCCTAGTTCAGCCCATTCTTAGGTCAGCTATAATCTCTTGGAGTCAGGCTCTCCCTACCTACTCGAACTAAAGAATGATCCGGACTCCCCCAGCCTCCGCCCTGACCCCGGATGCTCAGCTGCGGACAGCTTCAGAGAGGTCCCTTTGCACATTCCCTGCAGTGTCCTTCTTTTCTTATTATGGCAACTTCCAGTTTACTGTGCTTTGTAGCATGCACAGTAAATAGAGTTAAACTTGCAGGCATAATGATCTCTTTATGCATTTTCTTCTTTTAATGTCGGTTTCTATAATCTGGAGTCATTGTAGGAGCACAGATTGCTATTCTCTAGTCTGAGAATGCAAACTCGAGGAAGTGGATTCTCTGTTTCCATCACGTGGATCTCCAGGACTTCAGGCTTGGCTGCAACCACATTTACCCACTAAAGCCATCTGGCCAGCCTGTAATCATTTTTTTGGGGTCGTGGGGTGGGAGGAAGAGGATGATTAATGCAACAAGCCAAGTGTTGTGGTGTATGTCTGTAATCCCAGATATTTGGGAGGATTACAATTTAGCAAGACCCTGTCTCAGAATATTAATTACTGGGGTTATTAGCTTAGTGGTATAGCACTTGCCTGTCTATAGTGGGCAAGGCCATTTCTTCAGTCCCTAATATACAATATAGTTGGGGGAGTCCAGAGTTTTCATTAGTGTAAAAATGATTGTAAGCCACTATCTGGGTGCCTTTTTGGAAAAGCAGCAGATCCTCTTAACAACCAAGCCATTTGTCCAACCTATACATTTGATTTGTACAGAGGTTTTGCCTCTGCCAAAATCAGACTCAGCCACAGCTTTAGGGCTTTTGACACAGCTCTCTCTCATCAGAGTAATTTCTTTGGCCCTTCCTAATCTACCAAGAACCCTTTAAAAGGCTAAGCTTTGATTGCTTGTTTTCCTTAGATATATTTCGATATCCAAATTGGAGGTGAACCTGTAGGCCGAGTGGTCTTTGGACTCTTTGGAAAGACTGTTCCAAAAACAGTGGATAATTTTGTAGCCTTAGCTACAGGAGAGGTAAGTGGCTAGTACAAAAGTAAGAAACTCCACATAGTAGGGATGGGACTCTATAGCTTTAGATTGTGACCTGTCTTTGCACAGTAGCTTAACACTGACTTCGCTAGTTGACTTCCCTGAGGACCAAATATTTTTGTATGTTAAGAATGTAGAGGTCCAGTTTGTTCATAAATTTTGGAGAAGGCCCTGGTACTGCTGAATTACTTAAAGCCTCAGTTGCCCACATTTTGGTACTACACAAAGATCGAGCTGGTTCTTCAAGCCCTGTTGCCTTTGTAGAACTATTAACAGCACACACATGATAATTCAAAGTTCTGAAGTGGTAGTTTCACAGTTAAGGAAGCAAGATTGACTTATTATATATACACCGTTCTGCCTGCATGTATGCCGGCAAGGCAGAAGAAGGCACCAGACCTCATTACAGATGGTTATGAGCCACCATGTGGGTTTGGGTTCTGGGAATTGAATTCAGGTCCTCTGGAAGAGCAGCCAGTGCTTTTAACCTCTGAGTCATCTCTCCAGCCCGTGAGCTATCAATTTTTTTTTTTTAACTTTATTTATTTATTTATTTATTTGCCTTGGTGTTTGCCTGGAACTGGAACTACAGACAGTTGTTAGCTGCCATGTGGGTGCTGGGAATTGAACCCGGGTCCTCTGGAAGAGCAGACGGTGCTCTTAACCGCTGAGCCATCTCTCCAGCCCCCGAGCTATCAAATTTTTAAAAAGAACAAAAGGGGTCCAAGAGTCTTGATCCTAGAATATGGCACAGAATTTTAAGAAACGTGTATCCTTTTATTGGATTTTTACTGGATCTTTTATTGTTGGATTATTGCCTGTAATTATTTGAAATTTATATTTTAACATCTTTGCCCATTTTGTTTTGTTTTTTCTGAAATGGTCTCGTGTATAGCCCCTGGCTGACCTTGAACCTGATGTGTAGCCAGGGGTGATCTTGAGCTTCTGATATACACCTGCTCCTGAGTCCTGGGATCACAGGCGTGCATATACACTCTGTGCTCAGTTTATACAGTGCTAAGAATAGAGCCCAGGAGGGTGTTCATGCTAGGACAAACACTGCCAGCTGAGATGTATCCCCAGCCCCTGCCCTTATTCTTAGCACAAAAAGAACTGAGAAGGAAAAGGCATTACAGATGTTGGGTTATGTTGTTCAGGAACTGCGTAAGGGAAAGGCTAGGGATCTGGTCTTATCCAGATGTACATGCTTTGTGTTTGACCTGCAGTAGCTAGTCGCTTGGTACATTAAATGCTGACTCTATATCAGAAAGAGCTGTAGGTGAGTTTCTACAGAGCCTGTTTGACATTTCTTTGCTGCGTCATCTTCTCATCCCTTTTTCCAGAAAGGATTTGGCTACAAAAACAGCAAGTTCCATCGTGTGATCAAGGACTTCATGATCCAGGGTGGAGACTTCACCAGGGGAGATGGCACAGGAGGTAACTTCCAGTCTTCTGAGCAGAGGAGTCTTGACATTGTAGTGTCCCAGGTGGGGTCACAGGCTGCCTTGGTTAAACAAAGTGTCTTCTGTCGCATGCTCTAGAGGCTTCTCTCTTGCATCGAGATTAGCTGTACCCTTCTTTGAACAGAGAACCCAGTGCAAAGGAAAGGGAGGGGGATCGGGTAAGCTTGTGCTCTCTTACCATTGATACAAGTCTATATCTTGTACCATACATGCCGTTGCCTGGATTACACATATATGCATACATAGGTAAAAAGACCAGTGAGGTGGATAAAGGTACCTGCTGCCAAGCCCGATGATCTGAGTTTGAGTCTCAAACATGGGAAGAGAACTGACTTGTGTAAGGACACCTCTGACTTCGTGCTTATACGCACAGTGGCTGGCATGAGCGTGTGCATCTGTACATATACACAAGAGTGAAGAACTCAAGGCAAGTGTAGTGGTGTATGCCTGGAACACCCACACTTAGGGCATAAAGTTCCAGGATGACTTCAAGGCCAGCCCAGTCAACATGAGAACTTGTCTTAAAAATCAAACACCAGGGGCTGGAGAGGTGACTCAGGGGCTAAGCGCACTGGCAGCTCTTGCAGGGGACCTGGTAACTCAAAACTCTTAATTCTAGTTCCAGAGAATCTGACAGCCTCTTCTTGTCTCCTCAGGCATATGTGTCGTACAAAGACATACACATAGGCAAAACACCCACACACTTAAACTTTGAAAACATCAATCCCAAAAAAAGCTGACTGTGTGTGGTGACACACACTTTTAATCCCAACACTTGGCAGAGGCAGGTGGATCTGACTTCAAAGTCAGCCTGTTCTACAGAGTTCCAGGACAGCCAGAGCTGCATAGAGAAACCCTGTCTCAGGAAAAACAAAAATTGGTGGGCTTGAAGCTTAAGCATTTGCAAGGCAGATGGATGGAAGTTGTGGGATAGAAGATTAAATATGATTTATGTTTATCGTCATAAAGATTAAAATACAAATTTCATTTCTTGTGACTTGGGAGCTCCTGTGTCTTGAGGAAATGAATGGAACTAAGAATGTAGACTAGGGTTTTTTGTTTAAATCAGAGCAATTGAAATGCCATGGTTGACTAAGGTTTCTAAGGAAGTTTCTCAAATAGGAAGTCTTAGTGTATAGCTAGGAGACAGGCCACTTCACTCCTGCCTTGCCATCTATTCTAGTCTTGCTTCTCTGCCTCTCCAACTGCCACACAGTCATCCAAGGCTCCTTTGTCTCAGGCCATGGCAGATCCTAACCTGGGCATCCTGAGCTGTGAGGTGAATGCAGGTATGCTGAGAAAAATAGGTTAGCATCCACGGGAAGTGAATGGCATCAGGGCAAAGAAAGTGACTGTGTGTCTTGGCTGGCCTGGAACTCAGAGATCTGCCTCCTAAGTGCTGGGCTAATGTCTTTTTCCATCACACCTGGTCTTTTATATGCGCCCGTATGGAGCTGGCTAGTACATGCCATTGTGTGCACGTTAAAGTCAGGACAACTTACAGGAGTTGCTTTCTCTCTTCTACCCGGTTGGTTCTATGCCTGGCAGCAAGTTCCTGCATGTACCAAGCCATTTCAGCAGCCTGAGAAGATGTTTCCTCAGTGCTAGTCTTCCCAGGCCCATCCCAGGTTCATTGATGGGGAAACCAACTTTGCAGCCAGGATCTTGGAAAGGGTGTGGTGCTCCGAGCTTACTGTCATGGCCCCAGACCCATAACACACACAGACAGATGACACACATTCATAAGTATTTTTTATTTTATGCTCCAGCCTTAATAAGAGACTCTTGGCTCTTAAACCAAATAACAGGCCTATGTCCTGTGTTTTTTCCCCAGCCAACCCCTATCTGCTATCTGCTCTGCATCTGTCTTGTGACTCTAGAAAGGCAATCTGGTTGGCTATAGCAGCCCTTTTTTCTTCTTCTTAAGGATTCCACACTCCCAGCATCCTGCATAGCAGTACCAAGGCACCCCTTTTCCAGAGTCCCTCCCTATAGGCTTTTGACAGAGCCAAAGATAGTTGGATAATATGTACCTTGACAGCCATAAAACTACTACTACTCTTGCAGAAATTCCTCCAAGTCAGCCTGGCCTAATGCCCCAGGTAGTCTGGGTCTTGGTGACTTGAGTAGAAGATAGGAAGGCTGTTTTTATGTCCATGTTTGCCAGTCAAGCCCGGCCTGACAGGACAGCCTGAGCCCTTGGATCCTCACCCAAGCATCTGTTTGTTTTGGTTTCACCCCTGACCTGCTGCTTCTCTTCCTAGGAAAGAGCATTTATGGGGAGCGCTTCCCAGATGAGAACTTCAAGCTGAAGCACTATGGGCCTGGTTGGGTCAGCATGGCCAATGCGGGCAAAGACACCAATGGCTCCCAGTTCTTCATAACTACAGTCAAGACGTCCTGGTTAGATGGCAAACATGTGGTTTTTGGCAAAATCCTGGAAGGCATGGTAAGTTTAAACATGAGGGTTAAACCCTGATGGTCTTTACCAAGGATCCAGCTAGGAGTAGGCCAGGGCTTCAAGTAGGAAATATTTCCCGAGAGCACCCATGCCACCAGATACAGACCAGCAGTGGCTCTTCCTAACCTAATGTAGGGGTTGGGAGCGTCAGGAACAGCCTGCCTGAGGGCCTTGCACATGCCTGTGCTCCTAGCTGTTGGGGAGGCTGAAGCAAGGGGATCACTTGAACTCAGGAGTCCAAGGCCAGGCTGGTCAGCATGAGACCATATTTCAGACCATCCTTGTGGCCAGGGCTGCCTGAGAGCGCTTAACCCAGCATGCGCAACACCCTGGGTTCAGTCCCCAGCACCACAATCAGGAAAGAAGAAAAGGAAACCCTGGCTGCTGGTGTCTGCCTTTGGTTCTTTGGGTTTCCTTGTACATCCCATGTGGGTCTCAGATCTCCTAAGCCACTCACTTGGGGGCTGTCTCTCAGTGAGGTGTCTCTTGGCCTCCACCCCACTCACCCCCTCCTTTCCTGCCTTTCTCTTCTAGGATGTGGTGAGGAAGGTGGAGAACACCAAGACGGACAGTCGGGACAAGCCCCTGAAGGATGTGGTCATTGCAGACTGTGGCAAGATCGAAGTGGAGAAGCCCTTTGCCATTGCCAAGGAGTAGAGTCTCAGGGACCTCCCTCTCTCCCTCCCGCCCTCCAAGCAGCTGTATGTGCAGGTCCTGTTACTGCCCTCACAGGGGTGAAGGTAGCCAGTCACAAATTTCCGTGCCACTTGGGCCCAGTGCTTCCATCTGAGGGGGTGGACCCACCCACACCCTCACATTCCACAGGCCTGTTTTTATATCAAACTCCTATCAGTGCTGATCAATAAAAAAAAGTGGGTTTTCTTTTTTTTATAACTTGGGTGTGGGCTCTATTGGAAGGTATGTATAGCACCTGTCCTGAGTGCATCCCAGCATATCTAGGACTGTCCTTATGTGGCAATAGATGCATGTCCCTTCCTCAGGCTCCTTCTGCCACCTGCCAGGCTGGGCTAGGAAAGACACCTGAACCCTCTCAGCCTACATCTAAAGTTAGTTTCTTTCTTTCTTTATCTTGATTTTGCCTTGGCCCCTGGGCTTCTAAGAGTCTTGAATTCTACAAACTGCAGCAGCCAGTGCGAGCCAGGTTCAGAGCCCTTCAGTGGTTGGGCACAGCTGAGCCTGAGGCTGGTCCAGTGGACAGAGACCTTGTTCCTTATATGGAGCTCCTAGGGCCGAAGCACGTCACTGTCCTGACAGATGACCAATACTGGGCTAATCAGGGCATTGGCAATGGAGCAGGGTGACCACCTTTGGCCGGGCTAGTGCTGAAGCCATAGAGGCCCTGGAGTACACCATCCACCACCACTTCTGGGAGAGGTTCTGTGGGAGGAAGAAAATGAAGAAGCTAGCTTATGATAGGCAGTAGGCCTGGCCTTGGGCTTGCAGCACTCTGAGCCCACAGGCCCAGCTATCTTCCCGGAATGGAGGCACTGTTTGCTCTCCCCAGCTCACATTCTGTTTGTATTAGTGTTTGTGTGGGCGGGGAGACCAGGTGAACCAACTGTTTTGCACTAGTTTCTATGAAGTAAGTACAAAGCTAGTTAACAGGAGCTGCAGTATGACCCCAATGGACGGTAGCAGGGAGTTGCTAATGTGAACTTAGAGGTATGTCTTACCTGGGGAAGGGGTGTAAACGTAGGGGTCCATACGGAAGCCAACGACAGGCCGGTGGTGCAGCTGGGAGCTGTTAGGAGGAAAAGAGTTATGAATCCTAAGAGTGCAGATGTAGCAGAGCTGCACTGGTCAAATGGGACCAATATGCAGATATGCAGGAACCCACAAGGGAAAGGAACTAGGAGACAGGCTGCTGGCCTGCCTCCCAGCATGCAGCCACCAGGGGGCAGCTGGCACTTAGCACGGGACTTGGACTTGCCTGGTGTCACTAGGCAGGAATTTCCTCAGGGTGCTGGAAAGAAGAGAAACACTGTAAGCTGCTTGAGGGTACCCAGGGGAAGTGAGGGGGATGGAGACACAGAATGGCCCAGGGGACTGTGGCTTCCATCTTGTAACAAGCTCTGTTTACAAAGGTGGAGGAGGCTGGAATAATCAAAGCTGTTCAAAACCCAGTTCCAACCCAAGGTCAAGAAAGTTAGCGAGGGAGGGAGGCCATATATCAGAGAGAACCCTAGGCCCAGCAATTGAAAATGAAGAAAGCTTGTCCTCAGGACCCTTTCACAACTGCCCGCAGCTGAGAGCCCTTGACACTCCCCAGGAGAGGCCATCCTTGCCTCCAGCTGCTGGCCTTGGAGTCTGTGGGGAAGTGGCGAAGTCTCAGGAATTCCAGTAACTCCTTGGGCACATCTTGATTCAGGTATAGGATGCCCTAAAGAGGAAGACAGGATGCCTGTATTCAGATACAGCTAGTTACACAACTTCATTTGAACAAAAATTTGAGGATCTTTGTTACAAAATAAGAATTCAAAGGAGCGAAAGCAAGTATGAGACCAAGCTCAGGGCCATTCTGAGGACCTACCCAGTATGGACTGCAAGGACTGGTCCCATAAAGGAAGCAGGCTAGTTCAATAATGCCTTATCACTATTGGAGGAATGAGTCCAAACACATCTCATAAAGATAACAGAATCTTAACCTAGAGCTGAAGGATTTTGAAGAATATCTGTTGGGTTATTCAAAACTTTCAATAATCCAGATAGAAGTTTGTACTCAATTATCCGGGGAAAAAAAATGGAGCTTGGAGTGGTAAATGACAACTTCAGGTTGTCCTACCCTTCCCATCTCGGGGTCACCCCTGGTCCCTGAGGCTAGGGGCAACCAAGTGTCCTGTGCACACCTGGATATAGGTTTCCAAGCCCTGGCGGCGCTGTTCCAATCCTTTGGTCCTCCAGTTGGGCAGGCGTTTCGAGGGAAAGTCAGGCACTTTGTACTGCTTCTTGATCTGTTAGCAGTTAGGGAGGTGAGATCCCAGAAAAGCCCTGAAGTTCATTCCACCTCACTGAGGCCTCTCTCCAGTCCTCTCCTCTACGCCTTAAAGCTCTAACCTGGGACTGCTGGTTGGGATAGAAGTGATATGCCCAAAGTGGAAAGGACGAAGGCAGACAAGGTCAGTCTGAGTTGGGATCTAGCCACTGCGTCCTCCCTTCGAGAGGCCCTGCAGTCCTTGGGTAGTTTGCCGATGAGCTGCACCCTCCCGGGGCTGGGGCAATAATGAGGGTGGCAAACCAGGAGCTGTGAACGGAGTCCTTTCCCCTACCACCCGGGGGATTGGCCTGGAGCCAGACTGGTGGGGAGTCCGCGCCACCTCACCCGTTTGTGCAGAGCGTGGAATTCGCTGTAGCGCTTTGGCACGGTGTGTCTACGTCCGCTGTAAAGCACCTCCACTTGGAAAACCTAGCGGGCGGAGGGGTGCGGGCAGTGGGTCCAAATGATGCAGTAGGACCCGCACCACGAGACGCGCCCACTTTCTGGCGTTCAAAAGGCACAAAGACGACTTGGCTGGCGTGCGGACGCTCAGGGAAACCCCTCCAGCACCCCACATACACCTGAAAGAAAACACTGACCGGCCCGCCCCTCTGCTCCACGCGATCCCTTAAGAGCCCATACCATCATCTGAGGGACTGGCAAAGCCAGTAACCTCGAACCTTTGTGATGAACGTCCTAGCCCGGAATGTTGGCTCCCTTTTGCGCTGGTAGAGGGGATATTCAGCAAATCCCCAAGCGCACACTCCATCCATTGCTCACCATGTGGCCTTTCTCTGGACTCTGCCTGGGCTCTTCGGCCTCTGGCCCCACCGAGGGGATGTGAACTTCCAGCATCCGCACCCTGACCCCGCCACAGCCTGGCTTGATCGCGCTAAAGCACCCGAACTCCCTAGAGCAACCAGGCTGCCCTACGAGACCGCCCCGCCCTCGGGCTCCGGGCCCTGCCCCTGGGCCGTAAGCCCCGCCCCATGCTATGGTCCTTCGAGCCTCGGCTCCACCCTCTGGTCCAGGACCCCACCTTCGTACCAATAGGCCACACCCTCGAGTCCCTGGCTACCCCGCCCGAGGTGTTTCCTGGCGCACTAAAGTCCTGAGAAGTAAAGATAACACCCTGGTTGGTTTAGTGAGGTTGCTGGAGGTGCCAGGGGGAGGAACCCTCGGCTGAGTCACCCTTTGTCACTAGCGTCTGCTGCCTGCCAGGTATGCAGCCCAGCTAAAATGTCACCTGCTCTTGGTTGAGTGCCCTGGATTCTGAAGTGGCAGATGAAGACATAGGCAGGGTTCAGGTCTGGGCTTCCGCCCCTGGATCACCCTTGCTCTCAGGGAACCTAGGCGCCCCTGGATCACCCTTGCTCTCAGGGAACCTAGGCGCCCTTTCGGGTGGTCCCTGGTGGCGGCACCTAGAGACTCCAACTGAGACAGTTCGTAGGTGAGGCTGGGATCCATCCTACCTTAGCATCCCTAATTTGCTTAAAGATAGTGTGTGAGGAAGAGGCGGTTTAAAACCCAAACTCATTTCGAGACCAGCCTGGTCCAGAGAGCAAGTTCTAGGACAGCCAGGGTCCCTCAGAGAAGACATGACTCGAAAAACCAAACCAAACAAACAAAAATCTTACTACATTCCAAGAGAGACCAGCAGTGCGGCTAGGAACAGCCTGGCTCTACCTTCATAACCGTCCACAGCCCCTCTCCTTGTACCCTGCCCTGTGCCTACTTTGTATTATCTACTCTTCACTGCCAACCCATTTTAGTAAACAAGCCCCTAAGGAAGTCGCCTTTTGTTTTCTTTTTTTTTTTTTAATGTTTATTTTTTTATGTGAATTGGTGTTTTGCCTGCATGTATAACTGTGTAAGGCTGTCAGATCTTGGAACTACAGACAGTTGTTAGCTGCCATGTGGATGCTGGGAATTGAACTCAGGTCCTCCGGAAGAACAGTCAGTGCTCGTAACCACTGAGCCATCTCTTCAGCCCTGTTTTTTTATCCCCCTGACAAAAACTGGCTGAGTTGCTTAAGCTGACTTTGAATTCCTAGTCTCAAACAATTCTCTTGCCTTAGCCTTACAATTACCCAGAACCACAGGCCCCTTCCACCCTGCCCAGCTTCACTCAGTTTTACGTTTAACTGCCAACCTGTTTTTCAGAGGTGCAGAAAGTCCACACCATTTCTGACATCCAGGCTATGTGACTTTCAAAGCTGAGCCTGGGCTGATTTTTGTTGCTGTTTGTTTGTTTTTTGAGACAGTGTTTCTCTGTATAACAGCCCTGGCTGTTCTGGAACTCACTATGTAGACCAGACTGGCCTCGAATTCACAGAGATCTGCCTGCTTCAGCCTCCCAAATGCTGGGATCAAAGGTGTGTGCGCTGCCACCACCTGGCTATAGCACAATTTTAATGTAGAACCTTCACCTTATGTGATAGAAACAGAAATGACCTTCATTTGTACCTCAACCCCATCACACTCACTGGGCTCTAAGGAAGCTGCTACTGTTCAGAGCACAATGGCAAGAATTCTGTTCTTAAACGGGGTTGTATGTGATGGGGAGAGTGTCCTATTGCTACTGATTCTCTAGAGAACTCTGATACATTTCTGTAGCTGGATGTGGGTGTCTTGAAAATCTGGCAACAATTGAACATTTTGAAATATGCAACAACTAAAAATTAATTCAAACTCCAATATATTCAAGGTGTATCTGAAGCCCTTGCCCATGTTGCACTCTGAAATGTCACTTCAGCCTTGGCACACAACATGCATACTTTGCACTGTGCATGCTGCTACACCATGAACTGCCAAGGAATATTACCTGAAACACTTCAGATGTAATTTGAGATTATTGATTATTAATGAATTGCTGTGTTTTTAATAGACAAAGTTTTCTACTCTTATTTAAAAAATTGTGATTTGATTCAAAAAAACAAAAACTCGGTATTTTCCTATGCTATTCCTACATGGCAGCACTTAAATATGTGCCCTGCCTGGTTTTTGCCAGTTTGACACAAGCTAGAGTCATCAGGAAAAGGAACCTTAGTTGAGAAAATGCTGCCACCAGAGTGCCTGTGGACATGACACGTCTGCATTTTCTTGATTAATGATTGATGTAGGAGGGCCCAGACCACTCTAGATGATGCCACCCCTGGACGTGGTCAGATGTGGTATAAGAAAGCTGACTCTCTGAGGGTGGGAGGTGCAAGCAGAAGCAGGCAGATCTGTGAGTTCTAGGACAGCCAAGGTTGTTACACAAAGAAACCTTGTCTTGGAGAGTGTGGTGATATGTTATATATTTAATAAAACCAGTCTGGAATATCAGAGAACAGATCCACCCACAGTCAATCCAGGAGAGTCAAAGAGTGGTAACTCACGCCTTTAATCCCATAACTCCAGAGACAGAGATCTTTCTGTGTTTCTGTGAATTCAAGGCCAACTACCAAATAGTAGTAACTCACCTTTAATTTTAACCTGGATGTGAAACAACTGGGTGAAGAAAGTACTTAAGGCAGGCATAGGAAGACAGATTCATTCTGTACAGTGAGGCTGAGGAAGCTGGCTGAGGAAGCTGGAAGATAGCTGGGTAAGATTTGACTGTGGTCTGTTTCCTCTGTCTGATACTCCAGCTTCCCCCCCCCCATATCTGGCTGAGTTTCATTTAATACAACCAGAATTCATGTAACACTAGACAGAGAGAGAGAGAGAGAGAGAGAGAGAGAGAGAGAGAGAGAGAGAGAGAGAGAGGAGAAGGAGAAGGAGGAGGGAAGGAGAAAGAGAAGAGAAAAAAAGGAGATTGACCAAGTGATAGGGAGTAAGTGGTAAGAAGTGGTGTCCCCACGGCCTCTGCAATAGCTCCTACCTCCAGAAGCAGAGAGCAGAGAGGCAGGTGGATCTCTGTGAATATAAGGCCAGCCTGGTCTACATGAGAAGTTCCCAAATAGATAGGGCTACATAAAGAGACTTTCTCAAAAACAAACAAGAGATTTGCATAAAAGTTTTACAAAGCTGGGGAGATTTATAGAATATTTGACCTCAGCACTCTTAGCTACTTTTGATGGAAGAAAACTTTTCCCACATAGGTCAACCTGGTCTACATAGCCAGCTAGGGTTACTCAAAATGAAAAATTAATTTCGTCCTGGGATTGGGACAGAATTTACAACAATTTCTGAAATGGCCTTAAACATACTTCTGCCACTTTGTACTATGTATTTATGTGAGATGACGCTCACACCATTGATGATTTTAAATTCAAAGTACCCATCAACTCTGCTAAACATTGATGCCCTATGTTCTACAGCATCAAATATCCAGCACAATTTTTTTTTCTGTAGAAATAAACAAGCACATTCATCCCATTGCTGTGCAAACTTGCTTTTAGTAAGTAGTAATTTATTATGTATACTAAGGACTCAATCCTGCACTGCTTCACACAACAGAAGGCCCTGTGAAATAAGCTTTGCCTTTCAAGGTTCACGCCGGGGCGGGGCCAAGAGCAGAGCATCTCTTTAAGGGCTGAGATTAGGAGACCCCTTTCTCCTGCTAGTAGACACGTGCTGCACTGTGCAAAGGATGACCTCACCAATACTGAGTCCCACATACAATCGTTCTCCAATTTCAATGTACCAAGGCTCAAGAATCAGGAAGCTGAAACTTCCCAGATAGAGGTGGAAGTGTGGTCTCTGGAAGGGAAATGACCCACACCGAGGAGAAGTGTTATGGTTTCATTTCCTCTTTGGGATGTTGGTATCTGAACCTGTCAAAGGACACTAAATGTCTTTTACCTACAGGGCCACCCCAGTGTTCAGAGCATCATCCTAACGGCCCCATCTCATGGCTTCCGTTTCCTAGTCTCTCTCCTGAGTGTAAGACCGGTTCTTTACCTCCAGATACAAACTGCTATCAGAGAATCTACTTCCCCATAGCATTCCACTTGGAACTGAGACCCCCACTTCCGGCCTTAGTCTAAGATGGCTCCAACCCAGGCCTCACCACAGTCTCACTTTCACTCCCTCTGGTCACCACCAGGCTCAGGTCAAGGGACTCTTCCATTCTTCAAACTTCCGCATTCTTTCCTACCCAGAGCATACTTTTTCTTGACTCCTGAGGCGAGTTTCTGAGGCTTCCTTCCACATCACTCTGTGCAGTCTGTCCAGTTGTGTCTCTAGCACAGGAGCTGGGATGGTAGTGCATGCTCGGCCATCCATGGTCAGGTGGTCCTGGGTTTTATGAGAAAACGACAGAAGCCTTTGACTGGTCTATAGAGTGAGTTCTAGGACAGCCAAGGCTACACGAAACCCTGTCTTGAAAAATAAAACAAGGGGCTGGAGAGATGGCTCAGTGGTTAAGAGCACTGACTGCTCTTCCAGAGGTCCTGAGTTCAATTCCCAGCAACCACATGGCAGCTAACAACTGTCTGTAATTCCAGCTTCCAGTTCCAGGCAAACACCAAGGCAAATAAATAAAAATACTTAAATAAAAGTTAAAAAAAAAAAAGAAAAGAAAAATAAAACAAAACAAAAAAGGAGGAGGAGGAGGAGGAGGAGGAGGAGGAGAAGAAGAAGAAGAAGAAGGGGAAAGCAAGCAGGCAGCGCAGGCCGTAGAAGCAAACCCAGAAGCAGCATTCCTCCGAGGCCTCTGTGTCAGTTCCTGCCTCCAGGCTCCTGCCCTGAGTTCCTTGGATGATGAGCAGGGATGTGGAATTTGCTTTTGGATATAGTGTTTCATCACAGCAGTAAAAATCTTACAAGAGTCATGTTGATAGTTCCCATAGCAAAAGCTAAGTCAGAGCCGGTGAGATGACTTAGTAATTAATATCACTGACTGATCTTCCAGAGGACCCACGTTTGATTCCCATGGTGGCTTACAACTCCCGCACCAGAGGATGTGATGACCTCTTTTGGCCTCCTCTGGTACTCACAGAAGTACAGGTGGACACCTACACATAAAATAACCCCTTTTTCATTTTAAAATACTGTCAACAGCCTAATCACACTTTTATGTGACATGGAATACTTTAAAAGTGAAGGTCCGGGGCTGGAGAGATGGCTCAGCGGTTGAGAGCGCCGTGTGCTCTTCCAGAGGACCCGGGTTCGATTCCCAGCACCCACATGGCAGCTGACAGCTGTCTGTAGTTCCAGTTCCACCAAGGCAGATAAGTAAATAAATAAATAAATAAATAAATAAATAAATAAAGTTTTTAAAAAAAAAAAAAAAAAAAAGTGAAGGTCCAAAGATCCTGGGAAAACTTTGGGGGTGAGGATGCCAGGACTGTAGCTCAGTGGTATAGCATGCATGCAACCCTGGATTCAATCTCCAGCAAAACAAAGCAAAGAAAATCCACTTGTTTTTAGGCTTAGGTTTCATGAGGAATAGGCAGCTATATGGACTTGACCAAAGAGTGTGATGTATGGCTGAGAGATAAAGAAAGAAATGCAGTGAGGCCTGTCTTCTCAGATTCTTCTCCTGTGTGTACAGTGTACCTGTGTCTTTCCTGGATGTGGGACAGAACACCCTGGAATGAGGGTCTTCCAGGGAGTAAGGAGAGAATTATAAGCAACGGTGCAGTAAATTACCACCAAAATGGCTGCTCCATGGTTGTGGGGATGGTCTTTATCATAGATAACAGCGAGAAGAACATCTAGAAGCATCTGGGAGAGTCCAGAGCAGAGAAGAAAAGAAACAGTAGTATCTGGGCAATGATATCTGCCAGAGAAGCAAAAACAGCAAAGAGAACAAGAAGAGAGAGAATATTAGGGGCAGGGGAAGAGCATACCATTATATAGGGAATGAATGGTTCTGGGAGGGAGACCTGTGAATGCCGACAGGCTGGAGCCAGCACATGGGAGGGGAGTGGGGAGGTGAGAAGGCCCAGGAGGCTAGGATGGACTCTGAAATATGTAACAAGTGCAGTGACTAAGGACTAAAGGAGTCTAGGGGCTAGCGTGGACTTTGATATGTAACTACAGATGTATACCAAGGGAAGTGGCCCTTTCTGGCAGGCAGAAACCCATTTTCTTAGCTTCCTGAGAAATGTTGCCCCAGGCTTTTAGTAATCCAGCTTGAGCTAAATCAAGACTGCCATTTCTAGACATCTTTTGGAGTTTGAAAAACTGAAGTTTCCTTTGTGCCTGACAAGAATGACCTTTCTAGATTTGATGGCCAGGAGCCTAGGCTGGCCTTGCACTCCCTAATACTGCAGTTGCAGATGTCCACCATCATGCACTGACTGGTTTGTCTGTGTTATCGCTTACTTTTCATGTGTGCGCATGCTCTTTGTGGGTTAACACATGTGCTAACTATGCATTTGTGGAAGACTGAGGACAATGCATACAGTCTACCCTCTTCTTTCCTATTTTACTTGGGTTCAGGGACAGAGCTCAGGTTGCCAGGTGGATGTGGCAAGCACCTTATCCCACTGAGCCATCTCTCTGGCCATGGGTTTTGATGTTATGTTTATAAATAGCTTAGGAGAGAAATTCTAGTTTCCATGTATCACTTCATGGGAGTAAGTAGGGCAAAAACAAGGGGATCTTACTTCTAAGGCCCTTCCAATACCCCCACTCCCACCCAGCTGAGCTCAGGACCATGCTGTAAACACAGCACACATGATACCATGAGTTATACCATGGAGTCTCCTACCCGGGTGTGCTAAAGCACCCTGGTTTGGGTATTCTGTTCTGGCAGAATCCCTAACACACAGAAAGCATCTGTTTACTGAAAGGCTGTGTGATGGGCAGGTGGATGAGGGTGTTGAATGGAGGTTATGATGGGAAGTAGGGGCATAAGGCCAGAGAGAGAGAGAGGAGCATGCTGGCCAGGAGTTGCTGAAGGCTGAAGAAGACGGATTCAAGCAGAGACAAAGTGTATTTACCTACCTTCACTACAGGGTCTAACTCTCTCATCTGTAGACTTGTGCATTTTATTCTTACTTAATTTACAAGTATTTTCTTTTTTAAAAATTGTATTGATTTACTGTGGGAGAGGGGTCACATGACATACAGGCATTCAGAGGACTGCTTAGGAAGTCAGTCTTCTTCCATCAGATTGAGATTGAACTCAGATCACCAGGCTTGGCAGCCAGCGCCTTTACCCACTGAACCAATTTACTAGGTGTTTTCAAATCAGGCCTTTTCCTCACTGAGTATAGACTGAAGATCAGTGCAGCTGAGGTGTACATCTGTAGTAACCTTCCTGCTCCTGCTCCCCAGGATTCCACCGAACAAGAATGCAGAGTCAAACAGGAAGTGAGAGGCTTATGGTGGTTCTGGTGGCGCAAATCTACACTCCTAGCGCTTGGCAGGTAGAGGGAGGAGTTTTCCTTGGTTGCACAGTGAGTCTCAAGCCAGCCTGGGCTACATGAGACCCTGCACACACACACACACACACACACCTCCTTGACCAAAAGGAATTACAGTGTCTTTGGGGAGACACTGCCAGTTATGTGGCTTCTTTTCCTCGAAAGAACAATACATACTATAATGTCAACACAAAAGCAGTTACTCCAAAGGACATTGATCACTGTGGCCTGTGAACGATTCCTCTGTCCCATGTCGAGCGCCACCTGGTCCCGCAAGGAAGACGCGACACCCAGGCTCTTCTTTCAGCAGTTTTATTCAGGAACCTTGAATTCTGACTTCTGACTTACTTACTTATGATGGGGACTGACTGACTTGCTACATGTTCTCTCTCATTCCTTCTCCTTCTGACCACAACCTAAATAGACTCTGGGCAGCCAACCCCAGTACTCCATGTAGGCACTACCCATAGGTCCAGGTACGCGGAAGCAAGCCAGATCCTCAGCCTTAGCCATATATGGAGTTGTTTACCACAGACAGCGCTCACCATGGGGAAGGTGGAGGCGTGGTTACACACAGCTCTCCACAGTCCCAGTCTTAGATGATCCCTAACCCTAACCCTAACCCTAACCCTAAACCCTAAAGTGTCTTATGTCTAGAAAGTCTGTTTTGGGGCTGGAGAGATGGCTCAGCGGTTAAGAGCACCGTCTGCTCTTCCAGAGGACCCGGGTTTGATTCCCAGCACTCACATGGCAGCTAACAACTGTCTGTAGTTCCAGTTCCAGGCAAATAAATAAAGTTTAAAAAAAAAAAAAAAAGAAAGTCTGTTTTAAGGGCAGATTTTTTTTTTTTCCATCCTTATCTAGCATGTGAATTTCATTTCCAAGTTGTGGAGTAACAGTTGCTTAAAAGTACTCAACTACTTTTTAAAGGTTTTGTGACTTTTATTTGTGTACACACAAGCTCAAGTGTGGAGGTCAGAGGACAATGGCAGAAGTCCTGGGCTTTCCTTCCACCAACAGGTTCCCTGGGAATCAAACTCAGGTCTTGAGACTCAGTGGCAGTACCTTCGCAGATGAGCCATCTCATGGGCTCTTTGTTTCGGTTACATTAGGATCTTATACTTCTTATAGCAGTACTCTTCACCCCAGATTCTCTGACTGCGTGGAGCTGGGAGGAACCTGACAGAGGCATTTTCAGTGAGTTCCAGATCATGTTCTGATCTTTGACATACTTAAAAAGTGGTTGGTAGGCACCTGTCTGTCTCTGGACCCTTCACACCAGCCTTCCTGGAACCACTTCACACTGGTTATACCATGCAGACATGGATGGAGCCCGCCGGTCACTGCTCATAGGCAGGATCATCAAGGATTATGCAATAGATAGGAGACACTGAGGGTAATGGTGTCTCCCCTGCACAACCCTGCTGCTGTAGTGGCCCTGGTAGCTGCGGGGGCGCCCCCCCCCCACCTGCTGGTACTTGGGTTGGCTTTGCTCTTGCCTTGGCTGGAGCCCTCGCCTTCGCCTTCACTGCCTTCACACAAAGCCCCCTTTCACTGGCAGGGCTTCTGCTGCTGAGAGGCGCTCAGGAGGTTTGGTTAACCCCGTTAAAAAAACAAACAGCTCCTGAGTTGCAGCAGGCAGGCGCCACTGGGCATAGAGGCTGAAATCTTTTCTGGGGCCGGTAGGCACGCTGGCCCAGAGGGCTTCAACAGGATTGCCCCAGCAAGAGTGGGTCTAACCTGCTCCAGTAGATCCCAGCTTTGCTTGTCAGTGTAATTTCTGATCCCATTCCCAACCCAAATCCTTAACTGTAAGAGATCTGTACTTGGGTTAAATGACATTATATGTGTCTAAAGTGTTTAGCATGGACCTGGCATACAGTGAATAAACTTTAGCATTTAAAAAAAATTTATACAAAATTACTTTGTACCCCATAAACCAGTGGGATACTGGTAACTGGATACATATGGTTCATATAATAATATATTACTACTGACTGATTTATTTTATTTCTTTCAGTACCTTGAGATTCAAAGGTTAGAGATACTATTTCAAGTGCTAAATGCTGCAATCAGGAGTTCCCTCATTTCCTCCATAGTATGCAGAAGTGTTGGAAACAAAGACCGAGTGAATCAGCATGTCTTGTTTATTAGATGAGCTTTGCTTCTGGTTGTCTTTAAAAGATATATATATATATATATATATATATATATACACATAAACACACATATACGTTTATTATATATTTTTTTCTTTTCACTATGTAATCCTGTCTCAGAACTCACTATGTTGACCAGCTGGCCTTAAACTCACAGAGATCCACCTGCCTCTGCCTCTTGAATGTTGCGACTAAAGGTGTGTGCCACCATGTCTAGCTAAAAGACATTTTATAACTTTTAGTTTAATTTCTTAAAAAACAGGATCTCATGTCTGGCCTCCAACTAGCTTTGAGGCCACCCCTGGACTTGTGCTCCTCCTCATTCCACTTCCTGGGAAATGCTGCGATTTCAGTTGTAGGCACCATGGCTGGTTTTAGTCAGTGCAGGGTATCAAAGCCGAGGCTTTGTGTATGCTCTGCGGCAAGCACTCTACCAAATGAGCTACAGCCCAAGCTTGATTTTAAAAAGATTACTCGTGTGTGTGTGTGTGTGTGTGTGTGTGTGTGTGTACACACGCGTGCCAGACTCCTACCTTGTAGAACAGGGTCTCTTTGGTTTCTGCTACTAGCTACATTCTTGCTCAGTTATATCCTCTTCTGAGGGAAGATTTCACTATGTAGCCCAGGCTGGCCTTGAACTCACTATGTATAGCCCCTGGCTGGCTTCAAACTCACAGAAATCCTCCTGCCCCAGTCTCCTAAGTGTTAGGATTACAGTTATGTACCAGGCAATGTCCACACATTTTAATTTAAAATAATAAAAACTTTCTAATTTAAAATAATAAAAAAGAATTTTTATGTATGAGTGTTGACTTTCAGAGTAATAAACCTTTCAAGAAGTTTTGCTAAAACATTTTAAACTAGAGTTAGTCTAAACTCTCCGTTTTCCCAAAGTGATAATGGGGCTTGAGAAAGGAAGAGAATGGGTTTTAGAAAGGGCTGTGGCACCTTTGGTGAGCACATTCTATGTTACCCAAAAGCAAAATCTAGGACATGAGCCAACAGGGTCACTCCTGAGGGCCACTTCTTCCCTGCCCAGCTATGACAGAGGAGGCGTGACTCAGGGATGCTTGCAGCGCTTTCCATGGCATAGATTTCTCTTGGTGAAAAATGTAAGCCAACCCATTACCCACCCACCCCCACACTGTGTACTCACCATGCAGTTAATGGAATAAAGAAATGCTCGTGTAATTGTGTTTCACAAAGATGACTTTTGGGTGTGAACTGAGGACTGAGGCAGAATCTAGAATGGCTGTAGCTGGGGCAGGTCTTCAGGTCTGGAATGGAGATGCCCCACCTCACACTCCAGCATTCCACAGTGTTGTCTGAGGCCTCTCAAAAAGTGGATGTGTTGTTTTACTGTGTAAGGAATTAAACCAAGGGTCTTAGGTATGCCAGTCACATGTCCTACCACTCAGCTAGGTCCTCAACCCCCGAGATGCCTATATTGTCCAAGCTGACCCCTAACTCTTAGGCTCAAATGATCCTCCTGCCTCGGCCTCCCATGTAGCTCAGACCCACACAAGGCTCAAAAGAGTAGTTTTTAGTGCCCACAGTCAGTGTTCCCAACTACTCCCCAAAGCTGCTCTGCTGTATCTCCTCCCAGTACCAGAAGGACAAGGGGCATCATCAGAGTTCCAGGGAGACTGTCTCAGATGCTCAAATATAAGGACAAGCTGGTACCAAAATGAGACTTGCTCATAATTTCCCTATTGAGTGAGTCTATTCAGTTCTTTAAGAAAACAATTTAGTGGGGGCTGGAGAGATGCCTCAGAGGTTAAGAGCACCGACTGTTCTTCCAGAGGTCCTGAGTTCAATTCCCAGCAACCACATGGTGGCTCACAACCATCTATAATGAGATCTGGTACCCTCTTCTGTATGCTGTATACATAATAAATATTTTTTAAAAAAGAAAACAATTTAGCATGCCTTTAATCCCAGAGCACTTGGAAGCAGAGGTCAGCTTGGTCTACAGAGTGAGTTTCAGGGCAACTAGGGCTATACAAAGAAGCCCTGGCTTAAAAAAACAAAACAACAAGACAAAACAAAAAAGAAAACAATGTAGCCTGGCATGGTGGCCTGCATTTACTGGCAGGAGGCCCGAGGATCAGGAATTCAAGGCAAGCCTTTGCTAAGAAGCATATTAGGGGCCAGCCTCAGTTTTATGAAACCATCTCAAAAGGTAAACAAATAAAATAGCTTAATAGGTTGTTTAACCTGGGTAGGTTGTCTTGGCTATCCCTGTCTACCTCATGTGGTCATAATGGAGCAGACAAGCTGAGCTGGGAATTTTGGGTTTAATTCTGGGGTGTTTCCTTGAGCAAACCACTTGGCAGAGCTCTTAGATAATGCCCACCTAGCAGAGTGCCATCTTAGTGCCTGAGCACAGTGCCTGGCATATGATGACACCTCTTTCTAGTTATTAGACTCAACAATTGGCAAGGGCTGTCAGGGACACTATGTTCCCTGCCCTGCACATGTCCCTGGCTGCCTTGTGCCTCATGATTTTCTGGTGATGTTCCCCAGAAGATAGACAGGCTGGTTGGGCCCCTGTGGTCTTCACTGCAGCCACTCATAATGTAAGGGGAAGCTGAGGGCTTTGATTTAGGGGGGATAGTCATTTGGAAACAGTTGTCAAATATCTTTAGGGAAAGGTCCTGTCTCGGACTGAACAGGGTTTCTCTGTGGGTTTTTCTGGACTCAAAGTCTATCTTTTGGAAGATGAGCTGCTGTCTGCATCTGAGCTGTCTGAGGCCGGCGTAGCCCTCTGTCCAGGTTGGGCCATCACAGCCATAGGGGCACTTACACAGCAAACCAGGGACAGGGGATGAGGCTTGCAGGAGGCAAACCTCATGAGACAGGTAGCCCTGAGGCAGCTCTTACCATCTTACACCATGACAAGGCCCATTAAACCTTAAAGTAGCACAGATTTCTGGGTCTCTTGAAAAGTGGCCTCAGTGGATCCACAGGTAATAATATAGAGCAGGCCATGGTCTTCAGGAGGCCGAAAAGGTCATCCAAAGGGATAACAGAACACAAGTCAGAAGGACCAATGCCCAAGAAGACACATGTACACCACAGCAAAGTGCGCAGGAGGCGAGACCCCATTCCCATCAGAAAATTTACATATGTTGAAAATCACTTTATTTGGTTTTTTTTTCTGATTATAATACAGAAATTTTAAGCAATACAAAAATGACATAAAAAAGTAAATTTCCACTTTCAGAGGTAACCATACTTAACAGTTCAATAAATGCCCTTCCAATTATAGTTTTATTAAATGTGGATCATATTGTTCATGTAATTCTATTTCCTGCTTTTTCACTCAAAAATGTATTCCTTATCAATGAATACAAGTAGCCATCACTTTTAATGTCTATGTAATATCTAATTGTATGATTGTACCATACCTCCTTTAATCCCTTCCTGATGGCCATTTAGACTGGTTTTAGTTTTCAGCCCATAATGCCACCAAAGACATCTTTGAATAGTTGTCTTTAGTACTTGGTTTTTAGAAGTGTCCTTCAGGATCTTCAGTGAACCACCCTCACACAACCCATGCACGCCCAGGCACGCCCGTCCACGCCCATCTCCAGTGTTGGAAATGGCTGATTCAGGAAATGGCTGTTTGAGTGTTGGAAATGGCTGTTTCTGAGACTGAGACTGAGAGCTGACTGGAGAGAAAGCTCAGCAATTAAAAACACTTACTGCTCTTGTAGAGGACCTAGGTTCAACACCTAGTGTCCACATGGTAGCTTACATGCTAACTCCATTTTCAGGGGACCCAATTCTGTCTTTTGATCTCCATGGGCTCCTACATACACCTGGTACATATATGTACACTTAACACACACACACACACACACACACACACACACACACATTTTAAAAAGAACAGGGGCTGAGAAAGCGCAAAGCTAAAAGAAATGAGGAAGGGCAGATTTGGTATGACTTTCAGTGTGAGATGTTAGTACTACTGTGAAGAACTGGGAGATAAAAGGGCAGGGTGAGCCAGAGTTCCCACAGTCATATACGAGTACCAGACGGCAGAACCTGAGTGTTTGGCACCTGTTTGGCATGGCTCAAAACATGGTTCAAGCTCAAAACAGGTGCCAAACACTCAGCCAGAGACCATGGAGCTGCAAAGGCCTATGGCTTCAGAGTTTATAGTTTGGTGGGCAGTGCCAACATAAAGCCACACAACTGCTAAGACAGCACATTGGCAGGTAACATATCCCAAAGTTTAGAGGATGGGCCATCTATATCTAGCACTCAGCTTGGGACCTGCCCAGACATGGAGAGGCTTAACCAGTGTCTCCAGAAACAAAGTTCCAAAAAATGTCAATTGTGGCAAGCACGTGTCCTCTACTCCAGGGGATCCATTCATTATCTTTCACCCCTTCCAAATGCTAGAGGGGAAAATCTCAGCACCTTTGGACTAGATGTCCCTCAACATCCCCAAAGTGCACCCTCCTGTGCACCCTGAGTTTGCCTGGCAGGGAACACTCCCTCTGTCACCTTGCTCTGTTCTGTCAGATCATGACTCCATCCTGAACACACCTTCATCAGCACATCCTTTCTAAAATAGGACTTCTCTAGATTTTCCAGCCACAGAATAAAATTCTTCTAAGAGCCCAAAGTTCCTGGGATTTATGTGACACTTTCTCTCTCTCTCTCTCTCTCTCTCTTTTTTTAAAAAAGATTTATTTATTTATTATGCATACAGTTTTATAGAAGAGGGCACCAGACCTCATCATAGATGGTTGTGAGCCACCATGTGGTTTTCCTGGGAATTGAACTCAGGTCCTCTGGAAGAACAGTCAGTGCTCTTAACCTCTGAGCCATCTCTCCAGCCCCTATGTGACACTTTCTATCTTGGCTCTCTGACTCTGTCAACAAACACTTATACTAAGAATCAAGATCTGGAGATGATGTCGAGAAATTGTGTGTGTGTGTGAGAGAGAGAGAGTGAGAGAGAGAGAGAGAGAGAAGGAGGGAGGGAGGGAGAGAGAGGGAGGGAGAGAGAGAGAGAGAGAGAAGGGGGAAAAGGGAGGGGGAGAGGTGGAGGTGGAGGGAGATAACTCAAGAGCCATGCCAGGGTAACTGCAGATTTCTCTCCATATCTTTTATCTAAAAGGCTCAAAGAAGATGATCATTCCTAAGTAAAGCATGAAGCACCTCTTCTAGAAGGTTTCTTTACCGGTACTTCCACATGATGACTCCACCCAGCATTTTTTCGAGACAGGATCTAATTATGCAGCCCTAGCTGGCCTGGAACTCAGTAGGTAGACCAAGATAGCCCACTGAGATCTTCTGGCTTCTACCTCCTGTATGCTGGAATTCAAAGCTTGTGCCACCATTCTTGACTGCTTCTTTACTTTAAAAATCTTATTTGTGTGTTTGTGTGTGTGTGTGTGTGTGTGTGTGTGTGTGTGTGTGTGTCCAGAGGCCAGAGGAAGGCATCAGATCCCCTGGAACTGGCATTATAGATAGTTGTGAGTCACCATGTAAGTGCTGGGAGTTGAACCTGGGTCCCCTGGAACAGTAGCCAGAGCTCCTAACAACTGAGTAACCTCTCCAGCCCCCATTCTTTACTTTTAAGATACAGTTCATGCATCGGCATTGGATTCTCCATACATTCTTGTCTCCTGAGGAAAGACACCTACATTTGTGACCCTCTTATTCTCCGAGTGGCTTGTGACTCAGACTCCCCTTTCCTGCTGCTGGCCCTGACTCCTTGTCTGCACGATCCCTGAACAACTGGCTGTGCTAATGTTGAAACATGGAAGGCAGAGCATGAAGCTGTGAAGCCAAAGAAGCCTCTATCCAAGCAAATAAAGAGATATCAGGATGATCACTGGATAGAGCAAAGTTAACATAGAAAACCAAGAACATGGAAAAAGGAGGCAGACTAGAAGAAGCCATTGGGCTGAACCTGAGCTACTGATGTGGTCTTTGTTTCAGGCTGTGATGGAACCCAGGGCTACACTTCCTTGATTCTGAATACCTCCACATCTCCCCGTCTCCTGACACTCCTGACCCTGCTGTGTTGCCTCTGTTGGTGAGTGGCTGTGGTGCACACGTGGAGGTCAGAGGACAACCTGCAGGAGACGGCTGTCAGTCAGTTCTGTCTTCCTACTCTGCGGGTCCCAGGGTTGGAACTCAGGCTGCTCTTGACTCACAGATCTGCTTTCAGCTTAGTTTCTAATCCAGTCTACATTTTAAGAAATGAAGACTCCTTAGGGAAATGCTTATTCTAGGCTTGGGATGGGGAAGACAGAAAATAAGGCTGGTTGCTAGGAATGGTGGAGCACACCTTTAATTTCAGCTCTGGCAGGAACAGGCAGATCCCTGTGAGCTACATATTGAATTCCAAGCTATGAGCCAGGCTACATAGCAAGACCCTGTCTTGCCTGAGCTTTCTTCTTATGCTAGAAGGTAACAACAAGTTAGGATCACACAAGCACACAGGGCATGGTGGTGCACACCTTTAATCCCAGCACTTGGGAGGCAGAGGCAGGTGGATCTCAGTGAGTTCCAGGACAGCCAAGACTGTTACACAGAGAAACCCTGTCTCAAAAAACCAACCAAACAAACAACCAAAAAGACACAAGAGCCTTGATAAGACTCTTTATAAGCCATTTTGGAGGTCAAAGTCAAAGCATGACTCAGCTGACTGCAGTGGGAATCTATCCATCTGCACTGACTGCCTGTGGTTAAATACACAGGGAAGAAGGGGTACTGTTCTTGTAAGGTGGAAGCCACAGCACAAAAGGCATTATGCTGCTCAATGGCTGTGGTGACTCAGGCAAGACTAATGACTAGCTGATGCTGTAACAACAGAAGATCAAGATGGTTATGGATCTTCAAGTACCTTCCCACACTTTCATGGTATTCCTACCCAGAGTGCACAACACTCAGGCTGGTCGGGCAGAACTTAGACAAGTCCAAGTTAAGAGCCAGCTTAGAAAACAACTGGCCTTCATTCTTCAGAAATGCCATGGTAACGAGAGACAAAGGCAGGTTGAAGAATCCTCTCATATTAACAGATACATGTCACCCAGCATGCAAATCACATGCCAGTGTAACTCATGATCCTTTACAAGGAAAAAGAACTGCTACAAGCAAACTCTAGAAACAACAAATTGAAGTATGAACCATTCATTAGATAACAGTACAGTATTGTACTGTTAAACCTCATGTGTGTATAAGTGTGTGTGTGGGGGGAGTACATGCATGTGAGTGCAGGTACCTGCAGGACACTGAAGAGTTAGATTCCCGGAGCTGGGATTCCTGGCAGTTATGAGCCGAACTAAAGGCCTCTGCAAGAGCAGTATGTGCTCTTTACCACGGAGCCATTTCTCAGCCCCCAACTTCTTGGTTTTGAAAACTTCTTTTTTGGGCGGGGGGGGGGGGGGGCAGTTCAAGACAGGACTTGGCTTTCCTGGAACTCATTCTGTAGATCAGGCTGGCCAGAAACTAACAGAAATTCACCTGCCTCTGCCTTCCAAGTGTTGGGATTAAAGGCATATGCCACCACTGCCTAGCTGGCTTTGAAAACTATTTAAATTGTGATGGGATATTCTTGTTCTTAAGGAACTGTATACTGAAATTTGGGATAACTGGTAATATCTGCAACTTACTCTCAAATGATTCAGAAAATACATGTAAATACTACAGAAAAAGTGGTTCAGGTATGTTGGCGCACACCTGTATCCCAGCACCTGGAAGGCTCAGTCAGGCAGGAGGATCAGGCATCCAAGATCAAGGCTGGTTACCCAGCAAATTAAAAACCAGTGTGATCTACATGAGAATCTGACTCAAACAGAAATAACAAACCAGCAAGAGGGGTAAAATGTCAACAATGGAAATTTTCATAAAGGGTACATAAGTTTTTTTTTAAATAATATTAATAGTTTACCCAACACTTCCTTCCTCAACCAGGAATCCAGCAGTGAGTGATGATGGTCTGTTGGTTTGTTTTTGCTTGTTTGAGCTGGTGTTTTATCTCACTATGTAGAGTAGGCTGGTTTTGAATTCATGGAGTGTTAGGATTAAAGGTATGCTTCACTACCTTTAATCCTATGGAACGTTTACATGAAATTTAAGTTACAAAAGAAACTTGTGAAGCTATACAAAGATGTGGAAGGAAAGTGCCTGTGACATATATAATGCTGAATGGTAAAGACAGGATACAAAATGATTTGTGTAACTTTAACTCCTTAAAGAAGCATGCAGAAAAGATTGAGAAGATAAAATCAAAGGCAGAAAGAAGGGTCCTGGGGAGGAAGCTGGGGACAGACTAGCTTTTCTGTACTTAGCCTGTTGACATCAACAGCTGCAGCACCAGCGCCTCCCCCAATCAGTGCTCTTCCCAAGTCTCAGCCGCCCACCTTGAGTCTCTGTGTATGTTTAGGGGACATCTTTGGAGGATGGGAGGCTGGATAGCAGGATTCCTACAGCAGGCATTCTGTCCTTTTCTCTCACCAAGGGGCCTCCAATTCCTCTCTAGCTTGTGTCTCTGAGGCAGCTGTAGGGGAAGTCTACTAGTGACTGGTCTGAGATCCAACCTTCCCAGACCCAGACAGGTTTGAACAACCCTGGCTTCTACTCACCCACTTGAGGCTCTAGGGGGCATGCTCTCTTCCAGGCACATCAGTAAAGCTTCTTTGGACTTTGAAGGCTTAGGTGCTCTGTAGTACCCTGTCTGGAGGGTTAAAGCTGCCAGCCCTTATCACTCCTTACACAGGAGCAGGGACAGGCCTGAGGATGATGTGGCTTTCTTTTGTGCAGTGTTGGGGACTGGACCCACACTCTTCACATGCTAATAACAAGCACATGTCCAGCTGCTACTGAATACATCCCTCTGCCCAGCCTGAGGACCTGTTTTCACAGGAAGCAAAAAAAAAACAAAAACAAAAACAAAAACAAAAAAACAAAAACCAGGAGAACATAGGATAGGCCAGAGAGTGCTTAGGCCTAGGGAGGCAGGGTTAGAAGACCAAGGGCCTCCTTCATAGAACAGGCTTCAGCTTCTAACCTAAGACACATCTGTCTTACAGCTTCCTCCTACAGAAATAGGAACACGTGGACTAAGGCACACTCTGAGCTGGGAGCTCAGGCAAGTATAGAGGAAATTCCAGTCCCTGGGAAGACAGGAGAAAGCCAAGTGAAGGCCTGGAAGGATGCCTACTTGACGGTGCGACTTCTTGGTTAGTAGCACTCAAGACCTTCTTCCCAACTGCTTCCCCAGCACAAAGCAAAAAGTGCTACCATGCTGAGTCCTGTGGCCTGATTTTCAAATATTTTATTACATAATCCTTCATGGCACCATCAGGAGTAACAGAAAACGTTATTCCCAGTTCCTAAACCACACTCTGAAAAATATACATTTCTATTTATATATTTATATCAACACTCCACCCCTAACGACCACCTATTGTAGGTCTTTTGCTTAAAGCAGGAAACTATTCTCTCAGGTAAGAAAATATATGTGGAAGCTAAATGAAATATTGGTTAGAGTAACTGCTAACAGTTTGTTTGTGGAGCAGAGAAGGGCCAAGTCCAGCCAAGGCAGGGTGCGTCAGTTGGGGTCCATTGAGGGGGAGGGAACAGGACAGTGTATAAAAAGGCAGCATCACCAAGGTGGGCTCTGGTATCCTTGGTCCCTCAGGAGATGGCCTTGGCCTCAGGAAGGAAGGCTTCCCAGTATTTTGCCAGCTGCAAAGAAGAGGGGAAGAAAGTGAGCAAGTCTGAGATAACCTGGGAGGGAAGCAAGTTCAGCGCCAGGGAATACCCCGTGCACCACAGCCACCCAAAAGGAAGGCCTGGGGAGCCAAGGCAGCTACACTGTGCTGCTCCCTCCTAGACTTAAGAAGGCATCAGTTTCTGTCCCAAGTCCAAGGGCAATCTCTGAAGACCACAGTTCTGTGCCTCACAATGTGACTCTTGTTCCAAAGATTGATTAGAGGCTCAGAAACAGGGGGCAGGGTGGGTAGTGCCACAGGGTGGGCATGAGGAGCTACATTAGCAGTGAGCAAAGATGAAGGTGCCTGGGAATGAACTGTAGGCTGAAGGAAACAGTGGGAGTCAAGACGGCTCAGCAGTAAAGAGGGCAGCAGAGCTGTATCTGCATGCTTAGCAAAGGCCCTGACTGAGACAGAACTCAACCACAGTAGAGGCTCCTCCCTCTTCTGAGCACAACCCCCACATCTAGTCACCAAAGCCACATGTAGACAGCTGTCATTAGGGTTAGGCAAGCAAAGGGGGAACAGGGCTAGGGAAAATTACATACCTGCTGTTGGGAATGCAGGAGTGTTTCCAGGTACTTGATCACGTGATTTTTGAAGTCCTTGGATTTCTCTTTCTATAGGAGACAGGATGCTACACTGACCTCCCACACAGGTGTTCTTTCCCATTTTGGTGGGATGGTGGTGTTTACTGATGACCAAGGTCAAGCACAGCCTTGGAGAGTAGAGCCAGCAGCTTAAACAGCTGCCATTTCCAGGCAAATAACCAGTGCCAAAGCTCTCAGCTTCTTAGAGGGCAGGGGAGAACAGGGAAGGGATGGCGCGCAGCAGCTACTGGCGTGGCTTCGGGTCTAATTGCTTTGGGCCAGCAGCAAGTGTTAGGACAGCCACCATGCCTCAGCAACTCTCACACAAGTGCAGACATACACGGGCATGAAGAAGGTTGCACGTGCTCTATCTCACCTCAAATCGAAGCACTTCTTTTCGGACAACTGTTGAAATCCTTTCAAAGTCTCTTTCATATTGAGTCACCCGGGATTCCCACTGGGAAGAGGAAGAAAAGGCTTGCTTAAGGTTTGGGATGCAGCTTTAGTAGTAGAATTCTTGGCTAGTATGTATGAGAGAGAGAGACTGAGTTTGAGCTCCATTACCACAAATAAAAAAGGTGGTGGGGTTGGACAGTGGTGGCATAAGCTTTTAATCCCAACTCTTGGGAGGCACAGGCAAGACCATCTTTGAGGTTGAGGCCAGACTGGTTTACAGAGTAAATTCCAGGACAGCCAGGACTATACAGAGAAATCCTTGTCTTGAAAACAAAACAACCCCCCCAAAAGAAAAAATTTATGGGTAGTGTCATTTAATATGGTGCAATGCTACAGGAGGCCTCAGTGGATCCTTACATCTGTCTGTCCCTTTGGGAAGAATGAGCTACATGATGGATTCAGCACTGACTATCATAGACCAGGATGCCACTGTGGGGATGGTTGGAAAAGACAACTATGTGCCCTGGCCAAGCCTGGTCTGTGAGAAAGCTCTGGTATTACAGCAGCCCCTGACTTAGGATCTCAAAAGCAGAGCCATGAGCCCCAGAAAACTTAATGTATCCCTTTGGTGGTATGTGGGGCATATCTGAATTACCTAGGTGGCTTTTCAAAAATTCATGCAAGGAACTAGAGCTATCTCAGAGGTTAAGAGCACTGGTTGCTCTCCCAGAGGACCCAGATTCAAACTCCAACACCCACATGGTGGTTCACAAGTTCTTAGGTATCCAACATTCTCTTCTCTCCTTTTCAGGTACTAGGCAGGCACAATGAGCACAGACATACATGCAGACAAACAACCAAACACATGTAAATTAAAAAAAGGCAGACAAATGTAGATGGATAGCAGAGTGGTGGAAAGCCAGACCTCAAGGCTGCTCTGAAGACATTTTCAAAGACCTGCCCAGCAGCCCCAGCCCTTTATTTATACCCCTTGCCTGTCGTGGGCTCCCACGCATCTGGTCAGGATGGAGCAGTGTTCACTGAGGAACCAGCCATGTATCTACACTGGGCTACCTCGGATGGGGAGCTCACCTCTGTAATCTCATCCTTAGCTTGCTGCAGTTTGTCAGGCTTGTTGGCCCACAGCAGCCGAGCCTCAGACTCCCGCTTCTTCTGCAGCGTGGCTTGTGCATCCTGCCAGCGTTGCCATGTCTTCATGCGCTGGTCGAAGGCAGCCTATGGGGAGGGCAGTTGGGAGGAGCAAAGCCAGCCCTTTGGTAACCTGGCTGGCTCTGCCTTAGAAGGAGGCTCTCCCAGCAGCTGTGCCAAGGAAGCTCCGAGAAGGGCAGGCTCTGCAGCCACTGCCAGTGCCCCCTGGGGCATTTAATGTCAAAATCACAAGCGTGGGCCTGTGCCACCCGCTCTCAGGACTGGATGACTGGGAGCACAGTGGGTGGCCTGATGCCTATACCGGATACTAGTAAAGTTTCTAAACTACCTACCACAACCAAGTCAGATCATGAGTCTACATACTTTCCCTGAGTTTGCCACATGTGAGGAGCAAAGAATACAATGGGAGCTGAAACACATAAATCTACTCTTCTGGAAAAGCCATTATTATATTAGCAATTACAGTAGATATCTATACAAACAGAATTCTGGGAAAACAAGCAGGTATTTAAAGCTGAGGACCTTGCCCAGCCCTGGAGCTATAAGTCTGCAGCAAGGAAGCAGCCTTTCAACTGATACAAATGACACACTTGTAACAGAAGGAGGATGTTTTCCTTTTGAGACAAGGTCTCAGGTAGAGGAGGTAGAGGCTGGCTTGATCACATTACATAGCTGAGGATGACCTTGAACTCCTGAGCCTTTTGCCTCAGTCTCTCAAGTGCAGACAGTATGGTCCTGAGTCACCTCACTGGCAGCTCAAGGATTCTTTACATAAACACTCTGTATGGTCACACGACCTACTTACTGCCTTCACCTCGCCCACACCCCAGCTTGCAGAGCTAGGCTATCAAAGCCTGTAAGAAGCTCTCCAAAGCCATTACTGGCTTCCTGTTTCTAGTCTTTTGAACAAAATTAGCATTTTCAGAGGTCAGTTGTTGGCCTAACCATTTCCCATCCCACCTACACGCTATAGGTTCAATAAGTAGTCCACATCAAAGAGTGTGCCTAGGGCCAGCCTCTGAGTCCTCTTTATTTACTCCCTATTCCCTACAAAGATTCCCTGGACATTTCCTCAGCTTCCTCAGCACAGCCTGGGCCACTGAATGCAGAGTGCAAGCCCCCCAAATTCACCTTCACTAGCTGCTCTGCTGGGTAGTTCCTTTTGTTTCCCAAGACAGGTTTCATTATGTATATAGTGAACTATGTAGCATAGGCTGGCCTAGAATTTACCATGGTCTTCTTGCCTCCACCTCCCAACCGCTGGGATTCCAGCCATGTGTTTTCATACCTGGCTCCTGAAATTTCTTAGCACATCAATGTTCAAAGTTCAGCAAAGGGTGACTCCATATCTAAGAAAGGCTTAAGCCTGTCCCACAAGGCTAAGGGGTTCAGGGAAGGACACAAAGGAAGCCTTTGTTCATTTCTCCATTCCCAGTTAGTTCCTGACATGAGGAGAGTGGCATAGGTTCTCTCAGAATAGACCTGCTCATCGTTCTGTGCTCTCAGGTTGCTGCCCCAGCCTGTGGAGGACTAGGCTTGGCTTCTCTTTGCCCTGTTCACACAGGCTCACCCTGCCCAGAGTCATATTCAAATGTTCTCTCTTGAGTACCTCTGCTCCCTAAAACAACAGTTCTCACAGAAAGTTTTCCCCAGACAGAGCCCTTCCCAGGATGGCTCTCCAGCCTGAGGAGTCTAACTGGTTCCCAGAATCCCACAGCCTGTCCTTTTTCAAGCCTCTTATATGTCTGGAGTTAGCAGCAGTGACCACAGAAGTAAGAGCCAAGCAGACAGCTCCACAGTGGGAGCTGCACTGAGGATGAGGAGTAGGCTGAGGTGCATGCACCCTGATACCGTGCAGAATCAGGTCTTTAGAGTGCAGCTGCCAGGCTCCACTTGGTTTCTTCCTTTATTAGGGAGGCCATGCAAAGAGCTAATACTGCCCAGTCAAGCTTCCTTAACTGATCCCAGAGCCATGGAAACAGACCCCAGGAAAAGTGAGGTCACCAGGAGAAGTGAGGAGTGTGACCTGTAGGGCAGCGTGCAGTGTTTCTATCAGTGTGGTGAGCACAGCACAAGGAAGGCTCTGGTGACAAGCTCTCTCACCACGGGGGTCACACTCCTCCATGCAACACCAAGCCAGCTCTGTCATTACCTGACATTGGAAGGACATGAGGAAGCCAACAAGAGCTCTTATCAGGGCAAAGACCAAAGGACTGAAGAGTCACTGCTCCAGGGGCCAAGCAGCAGTCTGTAATAAGCCTTGCTTGGAGAAAGGCGCACAGAGAATGCTGTCTGTCCTCAATATTAAGGGGGCCTACTTGGAAATTCAAGAGTGAGCTAGATGCTGTGGGCCTCAGAACAACTAGAAGTAACTGGCTAGTTTAAGTGATTGATGGGTCTACAGGGTTCTTTCAAGAGTAGACGTTACAATCACTCCTAAACTAAACTGAGAAAAACCTGTCTTAGGAAGGGGAGAGCAGGAGACTCCCCCCCCAGGGGGGGTAGGAGGAGGAGGAGGAGGAGGAGGAGGAAGTGAGGCTTACTCTGACGATGGCCAGGAGACGAATGTAGTCACTCAGGAGCTCAGCAAGGAGGAAGAAGTCATTGTTGGCCTGTTCCTGGTGGAGCTGCTCAATCTTTTCCTCCACCTCAGCCAGCTGGGAGAGAGCTCGTGACAGCGCTGTGTTGTCTTCAGAGCTCCCAAGCATGGCTAGACTCTTGGCAAACTGGGCTGTGTTCAGAGCTAGCTCTGGAAGGAGGCAAAAACAGCAGAGGCCTCTGATCTCTCAGGAGAGGAGCAAGGCAGCTGACCTGGTTAGCACATCCTGGACCCTGCCTATCTGAGAACCGAGGATTCAGCAACCTGTCTCCACATTCAAAGTGAAGGAAAAATGACCTGAGTTGGTCACAGGATGGGAGGGAAAGGCTCTTGCTCCTACATGTGACTAGGTCTGGCCACCTCAAAAAAGCAGTTTCAGCATTCCTGGAGAGCCAACCTCTAGCTCATGTAAGCAGGCCAAGGGAAAGAGCGGTTCTGGTGTTTAAATTGAAGATCATGAATTGTCTGTATGTATTATACAACCACACACACATGCAGCCACAGATACACAGACACACACACACACACACAGACCCTCCCACTTTCTGGATCATGGCAAACTCTCTGTGCAGGACCAGCCAGTTCCCTAGACACTGGAGACCAGTCTCTGTGGCATCCTTTTTCTTCCTACCCTTCTCATGGCAGCACGGCCCAAGGTTCAATCTGTTCTGTCAATCATGTCACAGCTTGCCAGCCCATACACTGGCTAATGGTCTCTTAGATTTCTAGCTACCAGTATGTTTAACTCACAGAAGGAAAGCAGTTCCCAATTAAGCAAAGCTCACTAAAGGAAGGGGAAGACACAGATGGCTTCCCTGCATTTACACCTTGCTAGCATGACCATGTAACAAAAGCACTATGATTTTGGATTCAAGCCACCAACTCCCATCAACAAAAGCAGCATGTACCTGGGCAGAGTCCCTCCACCCACTGTCCAGTGCTTCGAGTCACGTTTCTTGCCAGGAGATATGGGCATATCATGTTCATCAGAACATCAAGCAACAGGTGGGCTGAGAATTTCAACTTGGACGGCCGAATGTTGGGAACAGCATGCCTCTCATCTCCAGCCCACTAAAGACACTGATTCCCCCAGTCCAGGGGCGTTTCTGAGGCAGTGGTTAGTTACCTTTCCTGTGGTTGACTAGAGTCTCCACCACAGCATGCAGCTTTCGGAGGCGCTGCTCCTCACACTCCACCTCCTGCAGCTTCTCCTCGAACCACTGAAAACACACAAGCCCAGAGAATGTTCCACAAAGTGCAGGGAGCAGCTTTTCTGTAGCAGCTCTTTTTTTCAGGGGCTGTTTTTGTTGTTTTAATGGAAAGAAAATTCATCTCAGAAATTTCAGGACTTGTTAAGACCTCTGGGAGGCTTAGCTACTCACAATGTCTGACTCATTCATCTTGATGGTCATCTTGCTGACTGCATCTGTAGCTTTGTTGAACATCTTCAGGAGACCAGCACCACTCAAAGCCTGTGTACCCACGGCTCGTGGCAGCTACAAGACCAAGAAGGCAGGGATGGCAAGTTATCTGCTGCCCCTAGTTTAGGTTCAGAAGAATTAGCATCCATCAGATGGCATGCCTAAAACTCACCACACAAGTTATTTGAACTGTAGATTCTTGTATTCTTAGGAAGTTATAATAAACTGAAACTAGTATGTGCAGAAACAAAAACCAAAGCGCCATGGCAGAAAGAATCAATACAAATTTTCAGCTTTTGGTATTATTCATGGAAAGAAAGTAGACTGAGAGTGTTGTGTGCCTTAAGACTGTCTGCCTATCCAGGTGTGAACTACTTAAATGCTAAGCATTTCTTTATTTTATTATTATTATTATTATTATTTTGCTTGTTTTGTTTTTTGTTTTTGAGACAGGGTTTCTCTGTGTAGCCATGGCTATCTCAAAACTAGCTCTGTAGACCAGATAGTCTCAGACTCACAGAGATCCACCTGTCTCTGCCTCCCCTCCGAGTGCCAGCATTAAAGGCTTCTGCCACCACCTCCTGAAACCCCTCCCCACCCTTTTTAACATTTTAAAACTACTTTGTGTGTGTGCACATGAGCGTGTGCCACAACACGACTACACAGGTCAGAGGACTTGCGGAGGCAGTTCTCTCTTCCCATCTCTACATAGATCTAACCTGGGTCACTGGGAATCCAGGGCAAACACCTTCCCAGACAGAGCACTGCATTCCTTTGTTAAAAGTCAAAGGCTCCTGCAGGTCACATATGCCTTAATCCTAGCACAGCCAGAGTTATGGAAATTTGAAACCAAATCTCAAAGAAACAGAAAAGGCCAAAGTTTCTTTTAGATTAGCACAGTCTGCAGGAAGGGGACTCACAGCTGTGAGGAGCTTCCACAGTGAGCGAAGGAGTGTCCAGGGATAGGGGCATGTTCTAAAACGAGCTGTTTTTACACAGTAACCCTATGTTATAAAATTAGATTTTAAATGTCTTAGCTGTTGACAAAGTCATTCAGTATTTCTCAAGCTGAGGCCACACTGCCCCAGAGGACATTTGACAGTATCTGAGATGAGTCTGAGAGGGAGTGCTGCTGGCATCTAGCCTGAAGAGGTGTCCTCACTGTGCTAACCATTTTACAGCACAGGACGGCCCCCACACAAAGATCTACCCAGCCCAAAGATCCGCCAAAGACAAACGCTGCTCTGGGGTTATTGAGGAAGCAAAGATAGATTAGAACTATCCAGAAGGAGAATTGAAGGACTTTGGGCTTTGACATTGTTTTCAATTAAAAAATCATTTCGAAGGGGAAAAAAAAAAATCTCATTACAATAATCCCGTTCTCAGTATAGTAACATAAAAATTCTAAATTAAAAACAAAAACCTATTAACAGTTTTGTCATTCTAGTTTTCTAACAATGTTATTTTCTCTGGTCGTGTGCCTTGCCATCCTGACTCTCTTCTGCTTCAGCGAATGCCAGCTATTTATGCTCCCACATACTCGAATTTCTTTGTGCTTTTTCTTTATGGTAAAAAAAAAAAAAGTGTCTGTTGTGTAGATATATTTTATTTAATTATTCAGTTATTAGTGTTACAGTATTTCCAATTTTTCACAATTATGAATAGCCTATGCATATGCATAGTCTATTTAAAAAAAAAGAAACAACCCTGTCCACTTTAATCAACCATTTTGCTATATGTAGGTCTATACTCTGTGGTAAGTGTTTTTTTTTGTTTTGTTTGTTTTTTTTTTTTTTTAAATTTAATGTGAATTGATGTTTTGCCTGCATATATAACTGTGTAAGGGTGTCAGATCTTGGAATTACAGTCAGTTGTTAGCTGCCATGTGGATGCTGGGAATCGAATTCAGGTCCTCTGGAAGAACAGTCAGTGCTCTTAACCACTGAGCCATCTCTCCAGCCCGGTAAGTGGTTTTTTAACTAATGCCTCTCAGCCTCCTAGCACACAATACACATTCAACTTGAACCAACTAGTAACCTATACAAGACATGCTGCGACTGTGCCAAACACAGCACTATTCTCTACAGAACGTGCCTGGGTCACTGTTTGATGTAGCAGAGCTGCTTTCATTTGGAGCAGTGGGAATCCTCTCCCCTTTCGGCCATAGCATTTAACTATCTGTCAAACAAACCAGTTTCATTTCACTGAGGGTAGACAGAAAAGATGAAGCTGAGCTTTGTATAATACTAACCTCTTCTTTTTCCAAAAACTCCCTGACATCTGGGTCTTGTAACATGGTAGGATGATTCACAATTCTTTGAAGGTACCTAAAGCATAAAAAACACCAGTTGGTTAGAACTCTGAAGGTCAGTGGTGCACACTGCTGGGCAGGGGGTGTCTTTTAGTATTTAAATTTCCTCAGATAAGGCACATAAACAAGTTTCTGCTTGCAAGTATTCAAAACTTCATGTTGGGGCTGGACAGATGCCTCAGTGGTTAAGAATACTGACTGCTCTTCCAAACCAGGGTTCAATTCCCAGTACTCATTTGGTGGCTTACAACTGTCTGTAACTACAGTTCCAGAGGACTCAACACACAGGCAAATCACTGATGCTCAGAAAAATAATATTAAAAACAAACAAACAAAAACCTTCATGTTCTTCCCATTTCCAAAAGACAGCAAACTGACTCATCAGAAAGACTCCAGACCATTCACTAGATTATGCAAGAAGGAAAATATGATTGTTCTTTCAGAATGGAGAGGAAAAAGATGGCTTATGACTGAGGTAGGCAGGTACAAGTCATCAGGAACAGGAAGGTGTGAATGAAATCACCTTAGTTCATCTCCACTAATACAACAAACCAACAGCCTCCCACCACAGCCACTTACAATAGGGCTGGCAGGCACCCACCTTTCCAAAGCGGCCCTCCTTTTTTCAAGAAATTCTGCAGAAGAAGAATCTTCCTTCCCGACTTTCACTTTTGTCATTCCTAGGATGGAATTTAAGAAACAAAATAACCACAAACAGTAAAAAGGATAAACCTATGTTTTATAAAGAGTCACCTGAAGGAAAAATAGCAAAGACAGAGTGACCGTGCCATATAAGGAAATGTCTAGCTTATGGGCAGGGTAGACCAAAGGTTCTTTACTAATTAGGTTTTGCACATGCTAGAGGCTGTAAACTATGGGATTTAGACTATATCTCATCCTTAAAGAAAGAAAAAAGACACAAGTGGTGGCAGGTGCAAGGAAAGCTCTGTGAGCTGAAGGCAGCCTGTTCTACAGTGAGCTCCAGGCCATTGAGAGCCACATACTGAGATCCTGTGCCAATAAAGAAGGGAAAGGAGGGCTAGAGCGATGGCTGGCTCAGTGGTTCTGAGTACTGGCAGCCCTTCCAGAGAAGCCAGGGCCTATTTCCAGCGCACGCGCACACACACACACACACACACACATACAGACACAGACACAGATACACACACACACACACACACACACACACACACACACACACAGTGGCTCACAACTCTAATTCCAACAAATCTGACAGCCTCTTCTGTTCTTTTCAGGCACCCTCGTGTTCTTGGTACACATATATGTATACAGGCAAAACCTCACACACATAAAATTAAAAATAAAATAATAACCCCTGTCTCAAAAAGAAAACCCCAAAATAGGAAAAAATGTTCTAAGATTCTTAGTATAGATTAATAATCGATTGATAGTAGTAAGATGGCTCCTCCCCTAGTCCCCAAAGCAATTTCAATCTGGAGGGAAGAGTCCTGAGACTGAGGGTATAACTCAGCGGCAGAGTATTTACCTAATATTATGAGACCTTGTATTTAATCACTAGCAACAAGCACACTACTTGATCTTTTCCAGGTTGTGGTGGTGCCTGCAATTCTAGCACTCATGACTGAAGCAAAAGATCAAGGGATAGATAGAGGCCACCCTGGGGGATAGTAAGACTGTTTCAAATGTAAACAGGGTACTATAAAACTGAAGGTTACAAGATGTAAAAATAGCTGGGCTATTTCCTAGTCCCTGAGTGTTAAACCTCAAATGGAATTAAAGACCAGACAGCAGACTTACCTATTAGGCTCTTCTCAGGTGGTGGAGGGACAATGAAGCCATTCTGAGAGTGTTTTTCTGAAAGTTTCTCATAAAGACCCAAGAAATCACTGAATCTTCTTTTCACTGCAAACTGCTTACTTCTGAACATTGGTAAACTTGTCTTAGGGATGAAAAAAAATACAAGGCAATTTTATTCCAAATCTAGGAGTGAGTATCTATCCTGCTGACATCAAAGGAAGCAGATTTTCCAGATCCTCCAACTTTAGACACGTGGAAAACAACTTTGTACAAGACAGGCTCTTAAGCTCCAAGCTATAGTCTTTTTTTTTTTTTTTTTTTTTTTTTTGGCAATTTGGGAATCTAAAAAACCCTACTTAATGTTTTTAAGTGCATAAAATAAAATATATAGAATTATAGGACTTTAGGGGGGTGGTTCAGTGGGTAACCTCAAGGATCAGTGAATCCTCAGTATCCATAAAAAAGCTGGGCATGTCTGGGTATAGTGGTACACACCTTTAATTCTAGCACAGGGTTTGTCTGTGGAACTTTGGTTGTTCTGGAGCTTGCTCTGTTAGACCAGGCTAACCTCAAACTCACAGAGATCTTCCTGCCTCTGCCTCCTGAGTGCTGGATTAAAGCTGAGTGCCACCACCACCTGGCCTCACTCATATACACAGTTCTTGTTTCTTTGAAACAGGGACTCATTAAGTGTCTCAGACTATTCCCAAATTCCTGATCCTCCTGCTTCTGCCTCGCTACTGCTGGGATTACAGATGTGGGCCATGACTTGAAAAGTTGTAAACAGATAATTACTCTTCCTTTGAGGCAGCTCACTAAACTAGCTCCATCACATAGTTATAGAGCAATAGGTAAGTCAGATATACTGGACATCTTAAACCATGCACAGTTCCACACTGCAATAGTAGCTTTCTGGAAGACTATTGGGAAAGCCTAGTCTGATGTACTTAGTAAGATTACTAAGGCAGGGAGTTGGAGAGATGGCTCAGAGGTTAAGATCAATGGCTGTTCTTCCAGAGCATCCAAATGGAAGGTTATAACTTTCTGTAACTTCAGTTCCAAAGAGTTTTAACACCCTCTTCTGGCCTCTGTGGACATCAGGCATGCACATGCATACGTGCAGGCAAAACATTCATACACATAAAGATTACCAAGGCAATATAGATTTTCTATGGCTTGAGTAGTAGTAGAAGAATATGGGGCGGGGAGACAAAAAGATACCCAGAAATAATCTAAATGCTAACCTATATATGTGCAGTCAGGTTTCCTGAGGTGCATTAGTGATGTCCCTGGACTCACCTGTGTTGTAACTTTGTAGGCTACATAGGCATTCATACCATCCCCTGTGGGAAAACAAGAAAGCAAGAATTATTCTTTTAGCTAAAGAAAGGAAAGTTAATCCAATAACATTTAGCCAGAGACCATAAGCTACAGGAACCTTCTATTAGAAGGGCTTGTTTCATTTTCAGGCTTTATATGTAATCCTAAAATCTAGTTTTTCCTGTACCTCGGGGACTGTGCGGCCCACATGCCCTCACAGATGCTGGCAGGGCCCCAGTTTGAGTTAGACAAGAGAGTCAGTCCTCTGTTCCAAAGCCAGGCTCCATTTATAACCTCCACAAAGCAGCAATGGATACTGACAATTCATCAGTTGTTACCATGCCAATATTTGGGCTGGTTATACACATCTGTCCAAAACCAAACAATTCTCTTGCTGTATAAAGCAGGAGAAGGAAGCAACTGATGTAAAAGGAAACAAGCAGTTCTACGCTAAGCTAGCTCCAGGCTCGCTCTGCTCTTTCAGAGATCCTACACTGGTTCTGGAAGACACTGACCTCTCTGATCCAGCATGCTCACCCAGAGCAAAGGGCCTGGCAGGAAGACACTTGGGCTGCCTGATGTCACCAAATTCTCCCTTTCCTGGAGGAATTGTTTTTATGAAAAAGCCTTTGACTATTAAATAATCTGGGATTCAAGCAACTGTGTTTTTTTCTGTGGTAGTATCCTGACCTGGACCATTTAGGGAGATAAAGGCACTATTGACTTTCTAAGTCCTGAAAAGACATGTTTGAATCCAGACAAAGCCTCAGTGCTAGACCATGGGGTTTAGGGCTGGCTTTTTTCCCTTTTTCCCTTGCCTCTGATTCTTCCTTTCATGAAGCAGGAAAGCCCAGGTCAACAATTCCCAGTTGCCTTTGCTTCTGATCTGATTCTGGAGGGGCCAGGAAGCAGAGCTAGAAATTATACAGAAATAGGAAGCATACATGTCTTACCTCACCCTTACCCACCAAAAAGGGTATTGCAAAATAGGATTTACAAGCTAATCTAAAGAAACTACCTTATACTGAGTAGCACCTTTACAATACACTGAAACACTTATAATACACTGTCTGATATACTAAGGCTGATTGCCATTCATTAAAAAAAAGTTCTTGGGCACACCTTTAATCCTAGCACCATGGCAGGCAAATCTATGATTATGAGGTCAGCTGATCTACAGAGTGAGTTCCAGGACAACCAGGGCTGTTACACAGAGAAAACTTGTTTTGAAAAACAGAAACAACAAAAACCCCTTAAGTTTAATCAAAATTTTACCCACCATAGAACAGCCATGTCCAGTTCCATAATTTAGTAGCCACAAGGAAGAGGTCTAAGTGGCCATGTCATAGCACACATTGGCCAAGCATGACCTGTTCCAGCCAAGGCAGTGTGTCTAAAGGGAGGTACCAGATAAACAGTACAGAAGCCCTGAAAGTGGCCTGGTCACATGGCAGTCTGACAATGCACACTGAGTTGGAAATGGCATATGCAAATTGCCAAAAAGAATACCCTGGTAAATGTACAATTCCAATTTCTTTAGATGTGTGCTAGAATGAGAAGTGCATGTAAACTAAACAGCCCACACAAACAGAATATGCTGCTAGAAAGATCGGGTCCTGGATAGGAAAATGTTTTAATTAGCTACTTTCTTGGAATCAACATGACCAAGAATCCAGACGATATAGACAGGGGGATGAAAGAACTTAGAGCAATTTTGTGTTCAAACCTGCTTTGTGAGCTGTTTGACCTTTGTAGTGTGGGGTCAGTACTTCATGACTTTATTGGAAACAGTCTTCACAGACATAATGAACTTAAAATGAGGTCATTAGAGTGGATCAAGTCCAACATGACTGGTGACCTTAAAAAATAGGGCAACTCAGACAGACATTCCTAGAGGAATGGTGATATGGAGACACTAGAATGACTTGGGACAGTGACAACAACGTAATGATGTATCTTGAGCCAATGCACACCTCAGACTATTAGAAGGCAGAAGACAGGCAAGGACCTTCCTTCTCTTCCAATTTCAGGGAAGCATGGCTATGCCCATATCATGATTTCGGGCCTTCTTGTCTCAGAACTGTGAGAAAATATCCAGTTTTTGAGATTGGTTTTCTTTTCCTTTCTTTTTCTTTTTTCTATGTAGCTCTGGCTATTCTGGAACTCATTCTGTAGACCAGGCTAGCCTCAAACTCAGAGATTCACCTGCCTCTGCTAGGCTTTGAGATAGGTTTTCCTTCTGTGGCCCAGGTTAGTCCCAGACTCATGGCCTCCCTCCTGACTCAGCGCATGACTGTGGGAAGCTCAGGTGGGGACCCACCATCCTTAGCTTACTTCTGTTGTTTTAAGTCTTCAAGTTTGTGGTCCTTTGCTACAGCAGGTCTTGGCAACTAACACACTTGCTTTCCTGCTTCAAAATCACAGCAGTACATGTTCAAACAATTAGCAGCACTTGTAATTTATATTATTCTACTAAGGATTTTAGTAGCTAAGCTTAAAATTAGTGTGTTAAGGAATATTCATAGCTCTAGACTATCAGACAAGAAATTCCTAGATATGTACCCAAAGCCATGGTCTTACTTTTATTCTATACCCCAGTTTGGCTTAATAAGAACACTACTTTCTTTTTAGCCCTCTCTCCCCTCTTTTGATAGGTGCAGGAACTGAAAGAGATGCCCATAAATACCCTGGTGGTGCAGCCAGTAGTTGTGAACCACCACTGTAGGCACTGGATCCTCTGCAAGAGTAGTGAGTGCTCTTAACTGTTGAGCCACCTCTCCAGCCCCTGTTTGAGATTAGTTACTTTTTCTATTATTAATTTGTGTTCACATGTTTGAGTGTGTGCATGGCCGCACTATGATACACACGCAGAGATAGAGACAACCTTCAGAGTGGGTTCTTTCCTTCTACATGTGGGCTTTGGGGAATCGCACTCAGCTATCAGTGCAGGTGCCTTTAGGCCCTCAGTCATCTTCTGGCCTCTGTTAGATTTATTCATTCATTCATGTTTTTTATGTATATGATTGCTTTATCTTCATGCACACCAGAAACAAGAAAAAAAAATCTTATTCCATTACAGATGGTTGTGAGTCACCATGTGGTTGCTAGGAATTGAACTCAGGACCTCTGGAAGAGCCATTGAGTGCTTGCAATTGCTGAGCCATCTCTCGAGCCATGACTCCTCTGTACTCCCACCCCGAGTCTGAGTCTGAGTTTTTAAATTTTTTTTTTTAAACTTTATTTATTTATTTATTTGCCTTGGTGTTGGCCTGGAACTGGAACTACAGACAGTTGTTAGCTGCCATGTGGGTGCTGGGAATCGAACCCGGATCCTCTGGAAGAGCAGACAGTGCTCTCAACCGCTGAGCCATCTCTCCAGCCCCTGAGTCTGAGTTTTTAAAGATTACATTTCATGTATCTGGTTTTTTTGTCCTAACAATAGGGAAAACAAATCTAAGAAATGTGCTTGAGATGCTTATTTCCAGGAAAGATACTGACAAAGCACTTGACTTTTGCTGGGTCAGTTCTGTTGAATCTGCCCCCAAACTAGCTAGTTAGGGCCTGCTGTAACATCACCAGAGTCCCAAGGTCCTTACCAATCTTCTCAGGATCAGTAATACCGACTGTCAGATCAAACTGGTCCTCCTCTTCTTCTTCCTCTAGCTTTTAAAAGAAAATGAAGAGAGTTGACATAGAAAAGGCCAGACATTACACAGCATTCAATACCTGTCAATATAATAAAGTCAAGACATACTTTCCAGGATTCAGCTCTGTCTATTCCCAGTAGCTCCAGTGAACCAATGCCCACAATCTAAGTCATGAACCAGTTCACTGGTCACTTTCCCATCAACTCCCATAAACCTTTATTTTCATGATAATGAATAATTATAGGATTTTGATAGACTTGTCCTTTTTTGGGTAAAGAGAAAGTAGGGCAAGGCTGTATTTCTGCTTATGGGAGCTTCCGACAATAAATAGCATCAGTGACTACTGAAAACCTGTGTGCTGTCCTCAGAAGAATAGACACTGTCTAACAAAGAGTTCTTGTTTGGATTCTGGCTTTGCGTTAACCATAGGTCTTCTTCAGGGGCTGTAAATGTTTTCTAGGGTTCAAACCCAATGAACTCCAGACTGCCAGCACACAGTCTAAAGCTGCAAAGCAAGAAGACTGACGGTGCACATCCTCACCTCCTCATAGCTTGGCTGTGACTTAGGAGAGTTAGTGGCTTCTTGTGGAGGATGAGAACTAAGTGCTTTGGCCGGCATCATCTTCTGGTTATTTTGTGTGCTGTCCAGGGATAGTTCCACTGTGGCATCTAAAAACAGTTGATATTTTAAAATGGGTTTTTGAAGGCTAAACATCAGTCCTACAGGATGAGGGCCACACACACATTAAAAAAAGGCAAGTACTCAATACAATAAAAAACAAGAGTCACGAAATTTTTACATGACTCAAAGGAGAGACACTAAGGGAGCGTTATTATCATAGGTCTGGTAAAGCAAGCTCTCCCTTCTCTTCCCAGACACGACTGTTTGGCTACCTAAGGTCAAAGAAAAAAAGGATTCAGCAAAAAGACTCCACAGCTAAAACAAATGTGTCATAGAATTTTACTTTTGGGAATGGTCACTCAAAAGCTTACATGAAACTCATTCTTGATTTTTGTTGTTTGTACAAGACAGCATCTTTGGTTATCTGATTTATTTTATTATTTTTTTTTCCTTCTGCAGAAAAGCTTTAATGCATCTTGAGAGGGAGAGCATAAGCTTACAAGGCGGAGACCGGTTATCTGATTTATAAACAGCATAAGAGAACAGGCAAGCACACATCAGAGCAGTCCCAGGAAAAGAATCAACTAGAAAACATACAGTAACACTTGGGAAAAGGTGGTTTGGTACGCTTGAGTTATACCAACTGTTTAAAAACTAGCCACAGCTGGCGGTGGTGGCCCACAACTTTAACCCCACTTAGGAGTTCAAGGCCATCCTGATTCACAGATCCACAACCAGAGCTGCTCAGTGAGACCTTGCTTTGAAAAACCAAACCAAAACACCAAAACAAAGATAAAGAAAGAGCTGTCACAATGACAGTTCGGCTAGATCCCAGATGAAGCCATAGTTTGTAAATGCCACCAGATCAGGAAGGGGTGCAGAACCTCTGAACTCTTCTGGTCAGAAGAGATTTTAGAGTGAAGGTTTGCTTTTTAACAACTGCCTCACTCTGGAGAAGATGCAGGTGAGCAGAACAACTCGTTCTCTAAGTGTTCCAGAGAAATGACTTCTAAAATAGCACTCTGGACCATTTTTAGACATTAAAATTTCTTATGCAAATGCACTTCCAGAGTGGAGCAATGAAGCTAAAAGTTCTAACCCCAACCAGTTCATTGCTTTTCTTTTTTAGTAAAGAAAAACATAAATATCCACTTGTGGGTCTGACTATTACGTATTTAGTTTTTAGTCTTGGGGACTACAGAGAAAGCTGCTTTCTTTTCTTTCTAAATTTTAAAGGGAGCTAGCTAGGCAGAACCTTGGGTAGTTTTAGACTACTGTGCTAACCACTGAAAGTGAATCATTTCTGCAAAAGCTCCTGCCATGGGGACATAAAACAGGAAGCAGCATACAGAATGAGTTGTTAGGTTGTGAGGTCTTTGAAACAAACAGCCAGCACAAGTTTGTATAGGAGGTTCACTGAAGGAGATTCAACACAACAGACTAAGTTAGTAAGGGAAACTGTACTATTCAACTAAAAGCCTTTGGGTGAAACTGAGTGTGATAATCCCACCACTCCGGCCAGGCCCAGATCGCAGACCTAAAATCTAGCTATCCAGGAGACTGAGGCAGGAGGATTGATAATTCAAGGCCCACCTGGGCAATTTAGTGAGACCCTGTCTCAAACAAACAAGCAAACAAAAAAATGGCTGGTGTTTTGTGGTGATATGTTGTATATTTAATAAAAATAGTCTGGAATATCAGAGGACAGAGCCACCACAGAGCCAAGCGATAAAGATCAAAGTATGGTGACTGATGGGGACTGATACCTTCTGGATCTCTGTGAGTTCAAAGCCAAACAGAGCCAGGTGGTGGTAGCACACACGTTTAATGCTAGTTCTAGGAAAGTTGAACCAGGAAGTGAGATAGCTGGGTGGAGACAGAGGAGGGAGGAGTTCCTGGGCTACATAAAAGGACCCTGTCTCACATGGGCATGCTGTAATCCAAGCTTCATGCTTAGAACCTTGGGATGCTGAGGCACAGGAGAGTCATGAGTTTAAAGCTAGTTCGGGTCACAGAGTGATGAGGGAGAGGCAGAGGGAAAAGAGAGAAAAGGGAGAGAGAGAAAGGAAGGAAGGAAGGAAGGAAGGGAGGGAGGGAGAAGGAGAAAACAAAAACAAAAACCCCACAAAATACTGAGGAGAGCCAGGCCAGCCTGGGCTGTCCAGTAGAATTCTGTTTAGACCCAAACCAAGGGGTCAAAGTATAGCTCAGTGGCAGAGAGATTACTTAGGCATGCCCAAAGGCCCTGAACTCAATCTTCAGAATGAAAAATAGAAAATATCCATGGTTTGCTGGAGTAGTACTAAAAGCCTTTTGAAAAACCAAGCACCTTCCATTAAAATTATTAGGAGAGATGGCCATGCATGAAAACATGGGTTTCTTTTTCTTCACATTCGTAACAGGAATATGCTTGAAAAGCCTTTGGGATTTAGAGGGACCAATCAGCACCTTGCCAACTGTGTAGAAATTAAAACCTTAAAGTGTGCTCAAGTCCTAAAAAGCATGTCTCATTGTAGAACATTCCTTTCTACAAGCATCATATGCTCCTTTCTCAGTAGTGAGGCAGCAACTGGCTGCCTGTAAAGATGCTAACAGATGACATAAACCAAAATGACTGTGCTGAGAGAGTCTGTAGGATTTACACATTTATAGAGAGAAGCCAGTCACTGGGGTAAGGTTGGCACTCAGGTTTCAGGTTGTGTAAGGAAAGACCACATATATGTCAAAGGCTCAACAACAATGTGCTAATTAAAGACAATCAATTCTTTGTATTTTATTATTTCTCTTTACCCCACCCGTCTTCTCCCTAGAAATATAACCACCAGAATGCACAGTGTGCTTGCTAATGTTGCAGAGACCAAATGGAGTGGAAAGTCTTAAATCTCTACCTTCTTCAAGCCCCTTTATCCCTTTCATGGTCTTCAGATGGCCAGCGAGCATCCTAGAGGAGGCCTCTGCGGGTCTAACCCTTCAGTCCTCTCTTTCTTCTGAAAACCTCGCTCATACAGCAGTTCTCATTACCACCTCTAGGGATAGGAAGGGGCCATCCATATACTACAGTTCTCTCTATAACACTACCACCTCTAGGGATAGGAAGGGGCCATCCGTATACTACAGTTCTCTCTATTTTTTTAACACTTTTTTATAATTTGTTTTTATTTCATGTACATTTGTGTTTTACCTGCATGTATGACTGTGTGAAGATGTTGAGTCCCCTAAAACTGGAGTTACAGACAGGCGTGAACTGACATGTGACATGTGGGTGCTGGAAACTGAACCCGAGTCCTCTGGAAGAGCAGCTGCTCTTAACCACTGAGCCATCTCTCCAGCCCCCAAATTTGGCTTTGTTTTTATAGCTAGGGTCTTACTGGAACTTGTAAAGATTCTCCTGCCTTAGCTTCCTGGGTGCTGGGATCACAGGTATGAGTCACCACACATGGCTGTACAATTCTCTTTCCTCAGACAGTTCGTACCACCTGGGTATTTTTCTTTATATTCACACTGAAAATATCAAAATCTAAAAAAAACTTTCAATTTTCCCTCTAAATCCAGATTAACATAAGATTCATATATATCCCACCCTTTCTAGTCTCTCTGTCTCTGTCTCTCATGGTTCTAAGGGCTAGACACAGGGGCCTATGTCTATAATTCTATCACTTAGGCAGCAGAGACATGGTCACAAGTTTGAGGCCAGTAAATTTCATGTTGGCAAAAACTACAGAGTAAAATAGTGTTTCAGATTAATTAATTAGGATCAAGAGTGAAAGCATGTACCTGTAATCCCAGCTACTGGAGAAGCTGATAAAGGAGAATTGAGAGCTCTAGGCCAAGCTCCACAGACTACACATCTCAGATAAAAGTCTAAAGCTACTGCAATGGTCAGTAACCTCATGCTTTTGTGAGCTCCTGTAAGGTAGTATTTCTATAATTCCTCTGACTACATTTCTAACATTTAATAATGTAACTCATGTTCTTACAATAGATTTGTTTGTTTAGGGGTTTATTGTAGGTTTGTTTTTGGTCTTTGTGACAAACTCTCAGGTGGTTGCTAAGTATCGAGAACTCCTGCTCTTCCTGCCTTCACTTCCCAAGAGCTAGGACCATAGCCACAGACTTCCACTGTGCCGAGCGTAAGCTTCCAAACTTCCAAACTGATGCATATGAGTGGTGGTTTTGACTTTAATAATTCTTAACTTTATAAAGGTGAATAGAAGGTACCTAAACTTTGAGTCTCTACTTGCCTGCAAAGAGATCCTGTGGCTCTTGGTCTTGTTCCTCATGGATCCCATTTTCTTTGGAACCATTTTTGATAGGAAAAAGGGATGTGGTTTTCTTTGGAGACTGGGGCTGACTCTGAAAACAAAAAGATACTCTGAATAAAACAGAACCATTAAAAATGAACTAAGCCTACCTAGAAAGTGACTGTGATGTCTCTCTGCTCCCACGATGTTCAGAGGAAGGCAGGCTCACTAGTTAGCCACCTCAGTAATCAGTAAATCATTGCTAGAGTTGAGGGTGCTGCTGCTCTGGTAACTACGGGGCTAAGTTCACATGATTTAGGGTTAATTCTTGAACTGTAATCTTGCTGGAACGAGATACTTCAAACCACAAGATACCAACACAGGTATGGAAACACACACAAAATTTGTAAAAATCTGTCCCAGTGCCTTTCCGTTTGTCAGCTGATGACCTTTATTATTTCAAAGACTGACAGGGCCTATTCCATTGACAAGGACACCATAGTAGGATTCAGAATTCAAGATATGGTCCCAGGCTTCCTCTGAGGTATTGGCTAAACTGTTAACTGAAGCTTAGACATTCCTAACCTACCTGACAGACATAGGAAAACATGACATTTTCAGTCTAATGCTGCTTAGAAATATGTTTGTTTGTTTGGTTTTTAAATCTGAAACTCATATGGACAGAGATTATAGCCACACTCTATGGTAGGCTAAAGAACACGACCAGTCATGCTTGGCCTAATAGTCACACAGTGAAAACACAGAGTCCTTGGCCTTTATTAAAAGCTCAGGGCAGAGTCACAAACAAGGGTAGGGAGGATCCCCAGAGCAGTACCAGAGTGAACAAAGCCGAATTGTGCAGCACACCAACAGAAAGCTGGTTTGTGGTATTCCAGGGTTTTGAAGTCAGACCCTAAGGCCAAGTCAATTAAAGAACCCGACTAAAGAAACTTTTCCTAAAACATGCCCTTAACAAATCTGAGTCAGTCTGTCTCTTGGACAGGCCATTTTTTGACTCAACAGAACAACATGAAATAAAAAATCTTTTGGGATACTCTCTGAGTTTGTCATGCAAACAGTTTCCTTAACAAATTGGGCCTTCCCTTTCCAGGACAGAAAATTTTAGTTGCATTTGATTCATATTAACAAATCATGCTCTTAAGGGGGGCTGTTCTGTGCTAATATAAGTTCAGTGGTAGATGCTCAGATAGTACCCTCATCTGTAGAGACATTGGTCCTTCCTCTAGCTGCTCCTAATTCTAAAGACCCAAACAGAATTACTTCTAAGAAGACAAAGAAACAGAATGCAAACAAAATTATCACTTCCTGTTTCGAACCCCATCTGGCCACACTTCCTATACAGCCATTCCCTTCCTTCACTCTCTCTCCATACGATCGATCTCAGAAGCCATCTGATCCCACTTCTTTCCCATTGGGACCACCCTCTTCAAATAGAAAATCTGGAGAGATGAGAACTCGGTAGTCACCAAGGACACAGCTGCACTAAGGGGGAAGCTAAAACAAGACGTACAGCCCGGTTAGAATTTCCTTTTTAAAAACAACTAAGAGAATTTATCCCTGTGACATGTAGATGAATAAATCCAGCTCTCCACTTCTGATCTACCATCTGATCTTGGAAGGTTCAAGATTAAGGCTGTTCTACCAAATAGCATTAGAACAGCAGCTTGTCTCTCTGCTAATTGAGCCACAGATCCAGACGAATAAGCTACTTATCAACAACCAGGGAACGGCCTCCTCCACCCCCCCACCCCCGTAAGCCCTGACCACAAGTTTGATGGAAACTATGATTAAAACAAGATTTGTGGTATTAGTTATCTAGATAACAATTACCTGTGAGAATAGAGGCGCTCTCACAGATTCCCTTGGGACCACACCCAACCACCCTTGGCTAAGCTCTAAGACAAGTGAAGGTAGCTGCCATACTATTACTGTAATCTTTCCTCCTAGTTCTCCTATAAAAGTATGCTAATATGTAATTTATATATAAATATATCTCTTTTCAAGGCTGGGGAGATGGGTCAGTGGGTAAAGTGCTTGTCACACAGCAATGAGGACCATCAACACACCTTAAAAAGCCAGCACAGTGAGGAGCAGGCAGAGCCAGGTTTTGGGGGGTTGGTTAGTCAGACAGTCTAGCCAACTGGTGTGCTCCAGAGCTCTTCAGTGAAGAGACAATCTCAAAAAAGGTAAAGAGGGAAGTGGTAAGCATTGGTGGCCTTTAGTCTCAGCACTCATGAGGGAGAGGCAGAGACAGGTAACTCTCTGTGTTTGAGGCCAGCCTGGTGAGTTCCAGGCCAGGCAGGGTAGGTAGATGCATCAGCCTCTGGCATCCACAAGTATTGTGTATACACACATACACACACACACACACACACACAATATGCACAAAATATTTTAAATTTATTTTCAGTTTATTTGTAGTGATACTGAATCAACTAATCTTACTGAGGAGAACCCAGGGCACAGGAAGCCTTCATAACATAATAATGTTCTCAAGTTTAACTTACAACCAATTAAAAAAAAAAATGGGACTGGAGAGATGGTTTAGTGGTTAAGAGCACTGACTGTTCTTTTGGAGGACCTGAGTTCAATTCCCAGCATCCACATGGCAGCTAATAACTGTCTGTAATTCCAAGATCTGACACCCTTACACAGTTATACATGCAGGCAAAACACCAATTCACATAAAATAAAAGTAAATATTAAAAAACTGAACAAAGCTACTTTAAAAAAAAAAAGAAAATCAAACCAAAAACCTTTAGGTCCTACTGTGTAACCCAGACTGTCTTCAAACTCACACCCTTCCTCCCACAGTCTCCCAAGTGCTGAGGTTGTATGTATGTGCCTGCCACCAAACCCAGCCAGAAGCTTTTTGTTGTTGTTGTTAATTTTTTTCTCATACCATTTTTAAAGAAAAGAAGGAGGACATTTCAAGATTATCTCTGCAGTGTGTGTGTGTGTGTGTGTGGTGGGGTGAATGAGGTGGGGGTTGGGGGATGCACAGGTCAACAAGGTTTCAGCTAGATAGATATACAATGGCTTGCTATCAAAATACAACCTGCCCAGGCATTATAACAACAGTTCCCATAGTTATGTCTAAAATTAAAAGGCTAACTCAAAAAGTCTAAAGATTGTTTTTATGGATGTGTATCTATGTGTTGGTATGTGTCTATGGAGGTCAGAGACAGCAGTGTCCCTTCAGCTGAAGTGCCCACATAAGGGTTCTTGGAACCAAATTCAGGCTCTCTGCAAGAGCAGTCATTGTTTGTCCTTAACCAGTAGGCTATTTCTTCAGTCTCTAAAAGCTAACTTTTAATCTGTGTTAAGGTTTTGTTTGCTTATTTTAAGAAAGCTAGTTTTGGACAAGTAAAATTCCAGGATGAAGTTATTTTTGGAGAAGGAAGAGACATACACTGAATGCAGAGCCAATACTAATGCTTTATAAAGCATACTTTGAAGACTCTTTCCTTCCTAAGCAGGCATGATAACGCAGAAGAGCAAGTTGAAGTCCACACTGAACTGACTTGTTTCACATGCTCCAGCTCCTCCTCGGTAGTCATTAAGTTACAGTTATTCATCAGCTTGACAGAGGAAGCATTTCTAGGCAGCTGATGAAGATAGTATGCTGTTGTAAATGGAGCCAAGGAACTACGTGCCTATCTCCCCTTGTCCTCTTACATGAAAGCATTGCTCTCTTTTGTTACCTGATGGAGCTCCTAGCTAGCCTATCTAACCTGCTTACTCTTTTTGGCTCTTCATTTTAGCAGGTGGTTTCTCTGATAAGTCTGTCCAAAAGCTCCTGCTTATTACAGTAAGTACATAATGCTAATCTTGGAGATGTGGTAGAAAGATTCCGCAGGAGGAGAGCACTTTAGTTAAGAGCAAATGGGTAATTTTTAACAAACCAACTGTTGGGGATAGACCATGAGTGTGATTTTGTTAGCATAGAAAGCCTGGTGTGGGCTCCTCGAAGCTGAAGCAACCAGTCTGGACTGAAAACCACTGCCAGCCGGTATTCCGGGCAGCTTCCTCTGAGGTTAGCAGTTGTGATTCTTCCCCTGTTGCTTAACTGCTCTTTGTTCCACACAGGACATAAAAATTACCTTTAAGAGACCTCAATAGTGTCTGTCAAAATTCTCAACTGGGACTGGAAAGATGGCTCAGCAGGTAGAAGTGCCTGACACTGAGCCTGCCGACGGGTTCAATCCTGAGACCTACATGGTGGAAGGAGCTGACTCCTCAGAGTTGTCCTCTGACCTCCAAGTGTTGGCAGTGGTATGAATACACATGTGTGCACACATAAATAAACCCAGTAAGTAACTGCATTAAAAAACAACCTTCAATTTTACTTATAAGCCTAATCCAAATTAAATGGCTTATGGGTGGCTAGAGTACTTATTTTTAATATTTATTTATTACTAGGCTTTATTCAGACAGAGTTTCTCTGTGTAACAGCCTGGATATCTTGGAACTCACTTTGTAGAGCAGACTGGTCTCGAACTCAGTGATCCATCTACCTCTGCCTCCTGAGTGCTGAGATTAATGACACCAGACTGAGTATTTTTTTAAACAGAAAATCAGTATAATTGAGTAGCTAAGGAGTTAAGAAACTGTTCAATCATAAGGCCTTTGCCACCTTCAATATGGAGAAATAAATGAGGTTATCTGTATATCAGCTGCTTACTAATAGTAACAAACTCACAAAGTCAACAATTTCACCATTCTTTAGCCCTATCAAAGTCATATAAGAAGCGCCAGGCAAAAATCAAGATGTCAAAGGGGTTCTTCCCCTTCTGAAGATGTTAGTAAACAGTTTTAGGAGGTAAATATCTGTAGATGACTCCTTTCCCAGAATCATGTTTAACAGTTTAACATCTGTACTTGGGAACATGAACATTTTGTGTCAGTTATCTGGGTACATCTTACTCTACAAACTGGGTAAATAAATGGTTAATTTTAAATATTTCACAGTATTACCTTCTCTCATAACTTTGGTACACTCTCCACAGAACCCACAACCCAACAGTAGGTATTTCTGTATGATGTAATTGCTTCAAATACCAAAGTATCATTTTGCTTAAATGTATTTCTTCTAGATTTTATTATTTAAATCATCAAAAAAGATGTTTGCTTCTAATCCCAGTCTTGGGAAGTAGAGGCACTTGGATCTCTGTAAATTCAAGGCTAGCCTGGTCTACAAATTGAGTTCCAGGACAGACAAGATTGCTACACAAAGAAACTCTGTCTCAACAAACAACAACACAAAAAGATATTCTAAATTAGGAATGGTGTTTCATGCTTACACACTCAGCATTTATTGGAGGGGCTGAGGCAGGAGGACTGCCCTAAATTCAAGGCCAGCATGAGCTGTATAGTGAGACCCTGTTTCAAAAAACAATCAAGTGAAGCAGTACACGTAACTAATACAAATGGTTTCCCTTGTAAGCTTACATATTTTATGTACTAAAATATGTTGTTTTGAGAACAGGTCTATGCAATGAGTCCATAACATACACAAAGACATGAAGGACTTCTGAGGTAGAAAGCAGAAGACCAAATGAAAAGGAAAAGGTATTCTGGAGGGGTGCAGAAAAGGAGCCCAAAGCTGATCATTTTGTTAGTTAAGAAAGATTAGAACAAGGCCACGAGATCAGAGTAAAAAGGCATGCTGTCTGTGATAGACAAAAACAGAGCTGCAGACATGGCCCCACTCCCTGCCCTAATTCCTTTTCCTCACTTCTGGGTGGGGAAAGCTGCAGGAGGATCAGAGCACTAAAGGGAGGGTTAGCTCCAACAAGGAAAACACAAACCCTCATCAATCTGCCCTGGAGCCCAGTGAGGAAGCCCGATGGCCAGCTGACTCAGCAAAGCCTCACACAGACACAGTTGAGCAACAGGATTTTTCTGGAGATGAGGTACTTGTGGCTACTCTCTGCAGCAGCTACCCATGATCTACTCATGCCAAAAGTTACTTTAAAGTGCTGAGAAGGGAGGGAAATTAGAGTGTTCTGTGTTTCCCCCTTTCCACTACCAACCGTTGCCAGCGGCCAAGTCTTAGAACGACTTGACACCAAGTAAGGAGAAAGGCAGGCTCCGTCAGAAACCAGGTCTGGCTGAAATTTTAGATAAAATTTAGGTTAGGTTCTATTTTTTTTTTTTTTCCCTCTCCAATACAGGATTTCTCTGTGTAACAGCCCTGACTGTCCTGGAACTTGATTTGTAGACCAGGCTGGCCTGCCTCTGCCTCCCCAGTGCTGGGTTTAAAGGGTCATGCCTCCACCTCTGCCAGTTAGGTTGGGTTCTTATTAGTTATTTTGAGACGTCTTCTCTCTTCCCCCTTAAGTACCTTCTAACTACTTCCTCCATAATGCTGAGAATTAGGTAAACTGCCAGAACAATTTATTGATATATACTTTTTTTCCTTTTCTTTCTTTTCTTTTTTTTTCAAGACAAGGTTTTTCTGTGTAGCCCTGGCTGTTCTGGCTCTGCAGATGAGGCTGGCCTCAAGATCTGCCTGCCTCTGCCTCCCAAGTGCTGGGACTAAAGACATGGGCCACCATGTCTGACCTTCAACTTCTAAACTTCAAACCAGAGCTAACCATAGTTTGAAGCAATGTGTCTACACAAGACTTACACCCTGAAAGAAACTTTTCTTTTGGTTTCTGAGACAGGTCTGGCATAGCCCTGCTGGCCTTGAAGTTTTTATCCTCCCGTCCCCACCCACAGCACAAGTGCTGCCACAGTCAGCTTTAAAAGAAGCTCATCCATAGCTATTTGCCATTAGGAGTTCTCACTGACTAACCGCACTATGGTGCTAGCCATTAGTCTCACTACTAGGGAGGCAGATAAGCAGATCTCTGTGAGTTAGAAGCTAGCCAGGTCTGCATAGCAGTGGCAGAGCCAGGATCCAGTCTAAAAGAATTCAGTAGCAGAAATCCTGTTAAAACTAGGGGGTTGGGAGTATAGCTCAGTGAATAAAAGCACTAGCTACACAAACCTCCCAGACCCAAGTCTGATGCCCTGAACCCACATGGTAAAAGGAGGGAACTGACTTGAGAGTCATCTGAAACACCCACCCCCAACACACATATACATACCACTATCAATATCATTTTTTAAAAAGGCCAGAGTAGGGCGTGTCAAGAAATATGCTGAAGGACTAGAGAGATGGCTCACTTGGTAAGGTGTCTATCACTTGAACATGAGAACCTGAGTTCAATCACCAGCATCCATGTAAAAGTCAGGCAAGACTCAAACCTCCTTCCACACACATATGAGGGTACTCACTGGGACATACACACACACACACACACACACACACACACACAAAAATAATTCCTTTAAAAAAATTGACTAAAGAGGGCTAAGGAGATAAGGTAATCAGTACGGTACCTATTGTGTAAACATAAAGATATGGGTTCTATACCCAGTTTCCCCTCTAGAAAGCTGGGCATGGGCAGGCTCATAATCCCAGGGCTGGGAAAGTGGAGGCAGGTAGACCCCTAGGATTACTAGTTTAAACGGCAAGTCCATGTCCCAGTGAGACACTCTGTTTCTTTTCTTTTTAAGACTTAATTTTTATGTACATTGGAGTTTTGCCTGCATGTATGTCTGTGTGAACATGCCAGATCCCCTGGTATTGGAGTTACAGACAGTTGTGAACTGCCATGTGGGTGCTGGGAATTGAACTGGGGACCTTTGGAAGAGCAGCCAGTGCTCTTAATTGCTGAACCATTTCTCTAGCCACAAGAAGCTCTGTTTCAAAACACAAGATGGATGGCTCCTGAGAAACAATGCATGATGCTGACCTCTGGCCTCACATACACAGGCATACAGGTAGATGCATACACATGGACCCCTCCACTACATGAATTTACACACATATATACTCACAAATTTATTGAAGACAGACTAAATCTTTGGGAACAATCATTATGCATGTTTCACAGAATATGGAAAGATACCAGATAAACCATCACTCCTTTCATTTTAGAATAAAATTATCAAATTCTGTCCAGAGTTAATGAAGTTATTCTACATGAACAAGGTTAAAAAAGGGATACGATAAAATTGTAAAATAGTATAAGTACAGAGGTTCTTAAAAAAAATTAAAAATGGAGTCGCCATATGATCCAACAATCCTACTAGTAGGAATAGATCTAAAAGAGGAACTTCATGCTTGTACACTCAGAAGCATGTTTTATAATAGCCAAAATGTAAAAGCAACCCCAGTGTCAATGGCATATGAATGGATAGAAAGAAAATATATACAATGGGATATTATTCACCCTTAAGGTGAAGTCCTGATACATGCCACAACATTAGTGAACTTTGAGAATACTAAATTAAATAAGCCTGCACAAAAAGACACATACTGTTGAGCACAATGGTGCATGCCTGTAATCCCAGAACTCAGGTCACAGCAGGCAGATGTAAGATTCAGGGCAGCCTGGATTTCATAGACCCTGTCTCCAAAACAAATAAGCAAACAAACTTGTAGGATTATACTTATATGAGGTATCTACAACAGTTTAACTTGGAGGAGGAAGCCGGAGGATCAGAAGTTCAAGGTCAAAGGGCATGATGTAGCAAGGCTTTAATCCCAGCACTTAGGAGGCAGAGCCATGCTGAAGTCTTGAGTTCAAGGTCAGCCTTGGCTACACAGCAAGTTCCAGAACCCTAAGTGCTGTAACACAGAGAAATCCTGTCTCAGAGAGGGGAAAAGAAGTTCAAGTTTATCCTCAGCTACAAAACAAGAAGTCATTCTGGGCTACCACCTGGCACCTTGTCTTAAAAATTAAAGTAGCCACCCAGCTCATAAAAACTGTGCTAGCCACAGTAATGCATGACTGTAGTTCTAATTACTGGGGAGGCTGAAGCAAATGACCAGCCTGGTAAGATGAGCCTACAAATTTGAGACTAGACTGAGTAATACAGTGAGACCCTATTTCAACAGGAAACAGTTTTCACACATAATTAGAATGATGCTCACAGAACAAGACTAGATAGAAATCAAAGGGCAGTGGGTAGTATTGGATGGCTACAGAATTTAAGATTTGCCCAATAAAAACAAGAAGGTCTGTTTTGCAACTAAGTAAATATACTTAACTCAAATTAAAAATATGATAAACTTTATTAGCTTTCACTACAATCTTTGTTAAGCATATACCCTACCCCAGGATGCATGTTGTACTAATCCCAGATTTAGGACTAGATTCTAAGAAGTCCTTGTCTTTTTCTGTTTAAATGTTAATTCTGTCAATTAGGAGACACTGCTATCTAAGAGCTGATTTTTTTTTTTTTTTTTTTTTTTTATAAACTTTATTTATTTATTTATTTGCCTTGGTGTTTGCCTGGAACTGGAACTACAGACAGTTGTTAGCTGCCATGTGGGTGCTGGGAATCGAACCCGGGTCCTCTGGAAGAGCAGCCGGTGCTCTTAACCGCTGAGCCATCTCTCCAGCCCCCGAGCTGATTTTTTTAACAAAATATTAAATTATATTAATGTGCGTGTGAGTGTGTGTACGTACACAAGCATGCATCATAGCACAGATGTGAACAAAGGCAGAGAACAGCTTTCAGGAGTCCAACTCAGGTTCTCAGCAAGCACCTTTGCCTTGCTGGTCTATCCTCCAAGACTCCAACACCAATAAAGGCATATTATATTCTCTAAGTCTTACTGTCTTTGTTTTAAGATAGGGTCAGCTATGTAGTACAGTCTGGCCTTGAACTTGTGACCTTCTTGCCTCAGACTTTAAGGTCTGGGACTATAGGCACGTAATTTTCACATGGCTCTGTAAGTAATATTAGACTAATCAAAGACAGATTATTCAGCATATGGCTTTTCTAGACTCTTGCATTCCTTCATTATCCCATGTTATTTTCTCATACCTCTCTCTAATTGAAAGGGATTAGTTCCCAAATGAGAATATGAGGAAAACTTTCCTAATTTGCTTGACACATCACAAAATAAAGAAGTTACCAGCTTTGGCCAAAATCGGAGCCAATGATTTCATTTCTCTATATTTTCTTCCTTTCTCTCAGTATAAGAAAAACCACCATAGTTCTCCCCTTTTTAATTTGGAAGAGAAATATCTTATGGAGGACCAAGGGACCTGCTTCTGTGAAGCCCTTTACTTACATTAAACAGACAAATGAAGTCACATGAGGTGTATAAACCTGCATGCCACTTTATATCAAGAACTTAGAAATGCCGGGGGCTGGAGAGATGCCTCAGCGGTTAAGAGCACCGTCTGCTCTTCCAGAGGACCAGGGTTCGATTCCCAGCACCCACATGGCAGCTAACAACTGTCTGTAGTTCCAGTTCCAGGCAAACACCAAGGCAAATAAATAAAATAATAAATAAATAAAGTTTAAAAAAAAAAAAGAACTTAGAAATGCCAACAGTCCTAATTCAGTCCCTTGTTTTACTGAGAGAGAAACCCTATTCTAGAAGAAAGCTTCAACTAAATATCCTGATTGAAGTCCACACTACAGTTTCATACTTCTTTTTTTCCTTCTTCTTTATTTATTTTGTATTTATCAAGAAAAACAGTAAAATGAATTTAAAATGCTGATAAGTTAACAATAACTATAAAGAAGATAAAAATCATAAGCATAGCTTATCAAGGGTGATAATGCAAATAAGATTGCTACACATAAAATTACTTTGTGTTCAGCTTTCCCTCTGAATTTTTTTTTTTTCCATCCCTGTATATCCTTATTCAAGGTCCCTTCCCCCTCCCGCCCAGTTTCAGACTTTGTATTAATGGCTTTAGATTTGTTTTCATAATTCTTTTGATTTCAGGCTCTCTTACTCAAATGAATGACTTATATATTTTGAGATGTACCTCATGGGCCTATCTGTTGATTACAAAGAACATTTTTATTACTGTAGTGACATGGCTTCCTGGCTGTAGAAGAAAGCAGATGGAATGATTAACAACTGCAGCTGTCCAGAAAATTACATGCATACCATGAATTAGTTTTAAAAAGGTTACATGCTTCAGCTTTCCAATTATTTAACGTCTTTTTTTTCCCCTCTAAAATGTTAACAAACCCAACTTGGGCTGGATATGTAGCTCAATGGTAGAATGTTTCAGTAGAATGCTTGAGACCCTGGGTTCAAGCCTCCCCCCACCACAGACACACAGACAGATAGATTATCTTATAACAATACAAAGCCACTGAAGCCATCAAGTGCCTACTCGATGACTTTTAGCTTGTCAAATCAATCTTGTTAGTTAGCTTTGATTCTGACAAACTATAAACCATTTTAAGATTAGCCTTAATTATTAGTTTTGTGGGAGTTTTGATACAGGAACTAATCAACTAATACAGCCCAAGCTCTCTAAAATAGTTAAGATTCTTTAAACATTTATTGTGTAGAAACAACTGTTTCTATTATTTCACATCCTAACTTAATCCTCATAATAGTAAATACAGCACCCTCCTGTTGACACTTGTGTGTGTCTGTGTGTGTGTGTGTGAGAGAGAGAGAGAGAAAGAGAGAGACAGAGAGAGAGAGAGAGACAGAGAGAGAGAGACAGAGAGACAGAGACAGAGAGAGACAGAGAGAGAGAGAGACAGAAATTCTATTACATACTTCTTACCCTGTCCATTCCTCAGGATGCTCAGGTCCCTATTTATTTATTGTCTCCTGAGACAATGTCCCATAAAGTGCAAGGTGGCTTTTTGAGTCTCCTGCCTCAGTTTCCCAAGTGTTTTGATTTCACCATACCCAGACACTTACTTTTTCCTTTTTGTTAGGAACTGAGAAAATGTACTTACAGCATACTTTGTCTAAAGTTAAACTGGCAACACTAAACTTGGTGGACCACACCTACCATACCATTCAGAGGTGGGGGCAGGAGGGTAGACTGGGAGTTCAAGCCAGCCTTGGCTATGTGAGAACTTGTGTCAATAACAAAAACCAAAGTTAAATAGCAAGAAGTACAGACTAGATTAACATCAGACTTCAAAGCCTTTTTATTTTCTCTGTACCCAGGCTGACCTTGAACTTGTGACAGAGCCCCCTGCCTCAGCTCCAGAGTAGCTAAGATTATATATAGGCTTGTGCCAATAGGTCCAACGTAGTTTCCTTATTTTTCAGGGCTTTTTTTTCCCCTTAACTATAAATGCACAGAAGTGCTGCAATCCTCTATATCCTTTGGCTCATAATTAAAGCATTTATTAAAATATAATTTATAATTAATGGCTACTTAATAAAAAAGTTTAGTGAAGCCTTAGTTGCCTGAAGATTAGTGTTCTGGGTAAAATCTAAAGATAATTATCAACTGAAAACATAATCTTTCTAATAAGACCTGGGTTTGACCTCAGCACCTGTTTTCTGAGGTAGAACAAAGCCAATCTGACCTTCCTTTTCTTATTTTGTTGAGAAGGAGACAAGAGATTTCTACAGTCTTAAGAAAAGGAGATATCATTCCTCTCTCAGCTGCCTGATGAACTCAATGAAACCACAGCCTCCTGAACCTCACTTGAGAACCTAGAAAATAGCTCCTCAGTGCCAGTTTCAACTTTCAGTATTTCATCCATCATCCTAGCTGTTACTAACAGTAGCTGTTCACCATCACATATGAGAGAGTTACTATATAAGGATACTTAAAATAGAAACAAAGACTACATTAGCAGGCAGTTAGTCTTTTTCAAAGCATCCTTAGACAGTTTGCTGTTATATTAGCACCAGCAAGCACTTTCTGAGCTGTGATTAAGGCTTTCAATTTCTCAACACAGTAAAATGCTAAGTATGGTCATGGAAGAAATGCCTCCAAAATCTAAATTTTATCTGACATAGGAGTACCTCAAAGTTTTCAGACACATGCTGTAAACATAATTTAAAATTGTTTAACTCGGGCTGGAGAGATGGCTCAGCGATTAAGAGCACTGACTGTTCTTCCGGAGGTCCCAAGTTCGATTTCCAGCAACCACATGGCAGCTAACAACTGTCTGTAATTCCAAGATCTGACACCCTTACACAGTTATACATGCAGGCAAAACACCAATTCAAATAAAATAAAATGTTTAACTCAGTCAGATACTGACTAGTTATTCTGCAGAGGAACAAAAGCCAAGACAGAAAGATTAATCCATAGACTCAGTACTGAAGACGTTTATAAGCTGGAACTAACTGTACCAAGTGGTATGAGTCAGTGTTCTCATAAAATAGCCCAAAACATTTCTCCTGATACTGTTAACTCATGGCATTCCACACATACAAAGATTAGGTCTCATTTGAAACCTGGATATTTATTATGGGAGACATTTTCCCCTTCACATGTACAGATCTGTTTCCATGCACTTTCTGGTCCATATAATAATTTATCTGCTAGTGTTGTCGTTTCTCAACCGGTTTTTGGCCTGATTCTTCGAGAGATCAAAAGAGTCACAACCTAACTTTCATTAACTAGGATCCAGAATGGGCTTTTGGTAATGACCAGGAAGTGCTGGGTGGAACAAGATGATCAGTGGGCGGGTCACGATCCTAGACACCCTAGATCAGGTTTCTACTTTCGGAGCAGTAAGACCGGGGAACTGATAGTTTGCACCCCATTCTCGTATGTGTCATAGTAGGTCAGTCTTTCCAGGCAAAGCCAGCAGAACTGCCAGGTGGATCCATGAAGTAACTACACCACAGGGCCAGAGGACAGCCTAGGTTGCTCGTAGCTATTAACGATACACTGGGAAGCCACCACACCCCTCATCATCTCTTCCCGCCCCGGTTTGTTCCGCCCGGCTCTAAGGCTCGTCTCTCCCTTAGGGCCCTAGAGTCCGGGCCGCTGACACCGGACGAGGACTTCCTACCAGGCCCACCATCCTCAGAGCCCTCGAACCCTAGATAAGCTTCTCTTCTCTTTTGAGGGGAGCTTTCTAGTCTGCTGCTCCAAGGGTGGGAACTCACAGCTGCCGCAGCGCCAGTGAAAATATCCTCCCCCTCGGTGTCGCTGTCCCCAGCCTCGGGTTCTGACCCCCCGGCAGCCCCTTCCGACTCCGGATCCATGCCTGGGAAGGGCGGAGGGAGTCGCTCCGAAGCGCTACAACCACCACCTCCCGACGCCATCTTCCTCCACCGGTGGCGGAAGCAGCAACAACAACTTTATAGACAGAACCGCGAGCGAGCAGAGCGCTCCAGCGGTGAGACGTGCGCGAGGGCCGTTACAGACCCCGAGGGCCCAGAGGGGCGGGGCCTCTGGGGGGCAGGCACTTGGGGCGGGGCCTGAGCTACTGTCCAGCCAATCCGAGCCCCAAAACGGCAGGGCCGCACACGGGCGGTCCAAACTGGCAGAGGAGGAGCTAGAAGCTGCCTCCAGGCCTTTGAGCCCTGCACAGCTTTATTTGAAACGCTAAGGTTTTGTTGTAATAAAAAGTCTGTGACTAAAAACGTTTGAAAACCTCTGCATGCCTCTTGCTCATGCTAAGCACAGTGCTCTCACAGAGATTCAATAAACATTTTTGATTGAGGTCTGAAAAGACTTGCAGGAAGTTTTGTTATTTCTTCTTTGAACATTATTAATTCATTCAATATATATTGAGAGTTCACTGTGAGCTTGGCACCTGACTGCGTTTCAAATACAAATACAAATACAAAAGCTAGCTCACTAAGCGCTTACAGTTTAATGAAGGTGGCACTCTTGTAAATCTAAACAGTGTTAAAGTGTGCAATAATTAAAGAGGTTATGAATTCTTTTGGGAGAAGTTCGGCTTCACACAAAGGGGGGAACTTAGTGTATTAAACTCGTTTGTTAAGAATTTGGGTTTATCTTTTCAATGGATAGGAAGTGAAATGGAAAAGATGACAGAAATGGAAGAAGTAACAGGGATATTGTTGGGACTGTACCAAAATTTCCTGGGACCTAATCATGGGTTGGTGAGTTGAAGCTTAAAGATAACTTAGGTTATGTTATCATGGGATATTCTGCAAGATGATCCTTTCTTTTCAGAGATAAAATTTGTCATCTAACATCAACAAAGGTGGTTTGCTTTTCTGATTGAAAGGTCTCACTCAGGCAGGCCTGAAATACTGTAGCCAAAGTTGGCCACAAACTCATGGTAATGCTTCTCCCTCGGCCTCCCAAATGCAAATGCTGGAATTACAGGCATAAGCCACCATGTCTGGCAAAGTTGGTTGTTTTAACTGCAAACTCAACATCAGGGCTAGATTCCTTCACAAACTGTAAGCTGCTTGAGGGTCAGGAGAGTGCCTTGGCTTGTAACAAAGGTTACACTAAAAATTAAGTGCTTAATAAATATTTGAGGTTGTAAACACAATCAACTGTGGAACTGGCCCCCATCACAGCTATGAACACAAGAAAGCCTAAGGGATGCTGGTTTTTTTTTTTTTTTTTTCTTTTTTTTAAGAATGGTGATCTCTATTATCATCACTTCACACAGTGAACACAGAGAAAGTGCTCTCCCTATAAGGTGGTCGGTGATTGGTAGAAATACTCTCCATGTAGGGAAGTTGAGCTGGACCAAGTCTGCCTCTGCGTCATGCCTATCTACACTGGGCTCCCAAAATGTATCCTTTAACCGCAAAGGAAACCCACTTCCGGCCTAATCAGGAAGTAAGATTTGATTGGAAGTAGCTTCTTCTGAAATATAGCTGTGAAGAGTCTCCGTTCTAGGACTTCATCCAACAGAAGTAACTTCGATTTCATTTTCCCTACCTTTTCGGGATTCATCTTTTCATCTTTAATTCTTCATAGTAGTTGAGTGAGGCACTTGGTGATGCGTAACAGTCCGTTACATGATCCTCTGCATGAGACTACAAGTCCCAGAATGCAGTTCGCCACTACTCAGTTAGCCCAGACATCCCAGGATGCAACGCTCCTAACGGGCGGCAAGAGTAGTTTTTCTGTCCCATCCAAACCGAGCAAAGCATCCTGGGACATGTAGTTTTTGCAGTTTATTTCCCTGGGTCCTTCGCGTTACTGTTTTGAGTCCCGCCTATTCTCTGTTCCCCTAAACCTTTACACATGTCTTGGTTTATTTGAAGACCAGGAAGTTGATAGCTCCTGAGGCCGGCTGCTGATCGACGGTGGCTTGTTTGGGACAGTCGCCAGGGATGGCGGAACGTGAGGATGGAGCGAGTGTCCGGGCTGCTCTCCTGGACGCTGAGCAGGGTCCTATGGCTCTCAGGCTTTTCTGAGCAGGGAGCTGCCCGGCAGCCCCGGATCATGGAAGAGAAAGCGCTAGAGGTTTATGGTAATTAACTACCTAGAGGAGCATTTGGTTATTTGGAGAAGCGACTGAGGAGAGAGGGTGGAGGAGGGCCTCACCTTTGGGCTGGAGCGGACACTTGGGTTTTCGCCAGACCTAGAAGGAAGCGAGTTCTTCCCGGTCTCAAGTCACGCAGCAATTTCAGTCGGGATCCTGGTGTGAAATTGAGTCTGGAACTCATAAATGCATCATTCCCCTGTTCTGCCCACTGCCCTAGGGACTATGTCAAGATCTGTGGGCCGAAACGAAAGAGTTTTCAGTGGTCAGGGAGCAAAACTGGCCCGGTTGCACTACTCGAGAGTCTTTCCTTCGTTAGTACTAAACATGCGTCCCTCCGCCATAGCTGAAGCCACCGTCCGGACTTGCTGAGTTGGGGACTGACCCAAGGTCACAGCCACCCTTCTGTGACAGAGTTAGTAGAAAGTGAAGAGGTTGAAATAGACATTTCAGAGTGAGGCTCCAATTTTATAATCCTCTTACACAGTCAAGATATATTTGTATGTATTTATTCTCTGGAATACTTTGAGGGACTGTCTTCATTGTACAGATAAAGTGAGGGTCGGAGAGTGGTTTAACAAGTAACTGGAGGTCACATTGTCAGGAACAGAGAAAACCAAACTTGTGATTTCAAATGTAGTGCCTTGTTCTCTCTCTCTACACCTCCTCCTCTACCCTTGACCCTTCCAATGCAGCTAGCTCCTCTCTGCTCACTACCCCCCCCCAATCTTTTCCTAGGTTATGAAAAAAATCCAGAGTCTAATGCAAACTACGTGTGTTCCATCTCTAGCCTAGATGTAGCACTAAGGGATCTGGTCCTACAAATACAATTTGGGTTAGGATTATAGGCCAGGAATAAATGATTCCAAGGATGAAAGGGGGTGGTGATGATAATCAGGTTTTACTTCTCTCTTTGTAGATGCAAGTCGACAGCCCAGGCAGGAGATGATTATGAGTATGCTATCTCCACAAAACATTCCTGTTCTACCATACCTTTATCTGTAGCATCTGGAGACTGTGACTCTGCAAGAGAGATGATTCTACTCAAGTTTATAGTGAATGAAACCCACATATGCAAAAGTATAGTATGCAGTAGAAGGTCATAAGCAAGTGAAAGATAAGGACACTCTGAAAAGAGAGATAGTAAACTGACTAGAAACATCTGGAAAGATGTAAGAGAGATACATGAGTTGGGCCTTGAAGAGTAATTTGGACTCAGTTATGTCTTGGTAATAGCTTGAAGAAACATGAGTACGATATAGAGGTGAGAAGGCATAGGTGATCAGCAGTCCAGAAGGAGACAGCAGTGTTGCAGGTGGAGGTGTGGTTGGTTGTTGCTTTGGGTAGTAGATTGGAACTGAATACCGAAGTTGTAAGTGACTTTTATTGTGTTTTATTTGTACATGCTTACACATTTTCACGCTTGTCACAGTGCAGATTCAGAGGTCAGTGCTCTTAACCGCTGAGCCATCTCTCCAGTGCCCCCATTGAAACTTTTAAAATTAAAATTTTCTTTTTAAATATTAATTTTTAAAAATTTATGTGTGCGTTTGTCCACAGAGGCCAGGATTATTGGATCTCCTTGAGTTGGAGTTACAGGAGATTGTGTACTGCCAGATGTGTGTACTGAGACCTGAACTTAGGTCCTCTGCAAGGGCAGACCTTAGTGTCAGCACAGAGCAGCCAATGCTTGGTGGGGGGGGGGGCACGGGCAGGAATTCAAGGAGAATGGGAGAGGGATGGAACGAACTTGATATATATATATTTTTAAAGAAATCAGACTTGTCAAATCACTAGAAAGCTAGAGTTATTTAATAAGGGGTTGTGATCTAATTTCAGGATTTAGTCGTATTCAAAGAACATAATACAGCTTTTTACAAATTAAGTTTACAAGGGAAAGCCTAGGTTAGGAGAAGAAAAACCCTATCTTCCCAAATCCCATAATAACTTGCTCAGTGAAGGGAAATTTTATCTTCTTTCCTGCCTGTATTTTCGTTTTTTTTTTTTTTTTTAAACTTTATTTATTTACTATTTATTTGCCTTGGTGTTTGCCTGGAACTGGAACTACAGACAGTTGTTAGCTGCCATGTGGGTGCTGGGAATCGAACCCAGGTCCTCTGGAAGAGCAGACGGTGCTCTTAACCACTGAGCCATCTCTCCAGCCCCTCCTGCTTGTATTTTCAAATTCGTTTTTTTATTTTATTGGTAAGGCCAGAAGATAGCCTGGAGGAAGGAATATTTGATTGATTTTCCAGCTGCTCATGTCATATTCCCTAAAAACTGGATATGGACTAATAGTCATCCAAGAATATGGTTTTCTCAAAAGTAGTGAAAATTTCTGTTAGAAAATTGGGAGTGCTGAAATGTTTGCTTAAAAGAAAGTTAGGGTGGTGTGGTGTGACTGGAGAGATGGCTCAACAGTTAAGAGCACTGGCTGCTCTTGCAGAGGACCTGGGTTCAGTTCCCGGCAGCCACATGACAGCTCATAGCTGTGCATAACGCCCATTCCCTGGGGTCTGAGGCCCTCTTCTGGCTTCTGTGGGCTGTGTATGCACATAGTACACCTACATATATAGAACAAAACATACACATACAATTAAAATAAATCTTTAAAAAGTAGTCAGTGCTTCACTTCATATGAGAAAAATTATTCTCACTTAGGATACTCATATTTTAATTTAATACCTCTTTTCTGATGCTTCTAGATTTGATTCGAACTATTCGGGACCCAGAAAAACCCAATACTTTAGAAGAACTGGAAGTGGTAACGGAGAGTTGTGTGGAGGTTCAGGAAATAAATGAAGAAGATTATTTGGTTATTATCAAGTTCACACCAACAGTACCTCATTGCTCTTTGGCAACTCTTATTGGTAACTGTGTGTGTTGTGTGTCAGAGTGTGTGTACACATGAATTCTTTTTTAAAATTTATTCTTGGTGTATGGGTGTTTATCTGCATGTATGGCTGTGCAGTGTGCATGGAGTGCACTGCAGAGACCAGAAAAAGATAGTAGATTCCCTGGACCTGAAGTCTTAGACAGTTGTGAACTGTCATGTGGGTGCTGGGAATTGAACCCTAGTCCTGTGGAGGACTGTTAGTGCTCTTAACCTCTGAGGCATCTCTCCAGCCCTGGGCATGTGAATTACATTTCCTTCCTTCTCCCTTCCTTCCTTCCTTTCTCTCTCTCTCTTTTCTTTTTCTTTTCTTTTCTTCTTTTTGGTGATTGGGCCTCACTGAAGCCCAGGATTTGCTATGTACTATAGACCAGGCTGGCCTCACACTCAGGGATCTGCCTTGTCTCTGCCTTCCAAGAGCTATGATTAAAGGTGTACATCAACCATGTCCAGCATGTATGAATTTTAAGAATTTAATATATATACTAAATATATATATATTGAGATAGGGTTTCTCTGTGTAGCCCTGGCTGTCCTGGAACTCCTCTGTAGACCAGACTTACCCTGAACTCAGAGATCTGCCTGCCTCTGCTGGAATTAAAGTTATGGGGCAATACCTCCCAGCCAACTAATTATTATATTTTTTAGAAACTTTTTATTTTTTATTTTCTTTTATGTATGTGAGTGTTTGGCCTGCATTATGTATTAGCACATGGGCACGTCTAGTGCCTGGAGGCATCAGAAGAGCATCTGGTCCCCTGGAACTGTTTGTGAGCCGTCTTGTGGGTGCTGGGAACTGAACCTGGGTCCTCTGGTAGAGCAGCAAGTGCTTTTAACCACAGAGCCAACTCTGGGGCCTCTAATGATGTGGGGTGGGGTGGCTGTGCCTGTGCCATGGCCCGTGTGCGAGGCCAGAGGACAGCTCGCAGGAGTCAGTTCTCTATTCGCTTTCCTGAGGTTCTGGAGGTTGGACTCAAGTCTCCAGTTTCCTAGCAATTACCTTCACTTGCTCAACCATCTAGATGGCTGTTAAATGGTCTTAAATATACCTGGTTTTTAAATTCTTGCATTATCTTGGTCTCCCAACGTATTTAATAAAGTCTGATGACTTAATGCATTTTTCTTGAGTGGCAGTTCGTACCGCAGAAAAGTTCTGGACTTTGTGGTTTCCTTTGGTCATTTCCAGCCCTGCTATGTTTCTACCTCCAGTTGTCTTGGGCGGGTTACAATGTGACCTTGGTTCACCATGTGTAGAATGGACCCTGCTCCCTGGATTTACTGTGAGAAACATAACACTCTATTTTAATTTTCCTGACATGGTACCAGGCTCATGAGAGACCCACAATAGCATGAACAGGACTGGTTTTAGCAAGCAGATCTCTGAGTTTGAGGCCAGTCTGGTCTATAGATCGGATTCCAGGATATCTAAGGCTGTTTACACAGAGAAACTCTGTCTCAAAAAACCAAAAAGGAGAGAGAAAGGGGGGTGGGCGAGAGAGGGAGAGAGAAAGAAAGAGAGAGAGATAATGGAAGTTTTTTTCCTGTCACAGGACTGTGTTTAAGAGTAAAGCTTCAGCGATGTCTGCCATTCAAACACAAGGTAAGAAAGCTTGGTATTGTCCTAAACCCAGAGCCTCACATAGGCCAGGCCAGGCCACGGAACCATCTTTTATTCCAGACTGTCTTTTATGAGACTTGTTCACATATAATTCACACATCACACAAACCACCTGAAGTAGACAGTTTAGTAGGCTTTGATAACCTCTACAGAGCTCTGCAGCTGTCTCTGAGTCACTTTTAGAACATTTGCAAAAGAAATCCTTTATTCAGTCAAGTGTGGTTGTATGTAAGTATAATGCTACTCCTTGGGAGGTAGGAGTTAGCCTGGGCTACACAGCTAGATCCTGTGTCACAAATGGACAGGAAAGCAGTTTGTGAGCCAATACTTACTAGCAGTCATTTGACTCTTACACCATCATCCTCTTCCCTGTACTGGAAAAACTATCCATTTCCTGTCTCTATGATTTGTCTTTGGACATTTCATCTTAATGAAGTTATACAGTATGTGGATTCTTTGACTTAGTATGTTTTCAGCGTTTTAACACGCATAGTTCTTCCATTCTTTTGTATTATATAATCTATTATGTAGAGACATCTTGTTTAATTTTACTTTCTTATCAGTTGTTAGTCATTTGAGTTGTTCCCACTTTTTGTTAAATTAAAAATATTATTTTAGTGGGGGGCTGGAGAGATGGCTCAGCAGTTAAGAATACTGACTGCTCTTCCAGAGGACCCAGGTTCAATTCCCAGCACCCACATGGCAGTTCAGGAACTGTCTAACTCCAGTTTCAGGAGACCAGACACCCATGGAAAAACACCAACGTACATAAAAATAAATCAGTTTTAAAACTGAAAAAAATATTGTTTGGGGGTTGAGGAGATGGCTCAGTGGTTACAAGCACTGGTTGCTTTTCCAGAGGATCTGAGCTCAATTCCCAGTACTCTCATGGTGGCTCACAACCATCTGTAACTCCAGTTCTTCTTCTGATGCCCATGGACATGCTATACACATACATACATGCAGGTAAAACATTTAAACATGGGCTGGAGAGATGGCTCAGTGATTAAGAACACTGGCCACTCTTCCAAAGGTTCTGAGTTCAATTCTCAACAACCACATGATGGTTCCTAACTATCTGTAATGAGATCTGGTGCCCTCTTCTGGCCTGCAGAAATACGTATAGGCAAAACATTATATACATAATAAATAAATTTTAGAAAGCATTCATACACATAAAATAAGATAAATAAGTTTTAAAAATATGTTTTCCCAAATTGTTCAATGATATTTTTTTTAAAGATTTATTTATTTATTATGTATACAGTATACTGAAGAGGGTATCATGTCATAGATGGTTGTGAGCCACCATGTGGTTGCTGGGAATGGAACTCAGGACCTCTGGAAGAACAGTCAGTGCTCTTAACGTCTGAGCCATCTCTCCAGCCCCTCAATAATATCTTTTATGCCAATACTACCCCTCCCCTCCCATTACATGTTCTCATTAGTTAGAGTCCATTTTGGCAGCTTCCCAAATGCTGAGATTTTAGACACCATCAGCACACCCAGTGATCCTGACACTTCTGAAAAGTGTAGAGTAGACATTTCATAGATTGTCTCTCACATTGGGTTTTCAGATGTTTCATGATTAGATTGTTACTCATTTTTGGCATGAAAACAGAGTAACATGCTGTCATTACATGACACCAAGAGGCTATAGTTTTAGTTTGTCCCATTATTGATGACAGTTGCTTCATTAACTGTTTGGTTACTCTGAGGTATATTAATAATTCACATAGGAATGGGAATCAATGCTTCACTCTTCATCTCTGTTGGCTTTCTAGCCACTGCTGCTATCTCTCAATTGCTGGGATTAAAAGTCTTTTGCCCCTATGTCCAGCCTATAGCTATTTCCGAATAATGAGTCATTGTAATTTTTAACCAAAGTAAAGGAGTGGAGAGAGATACTCATGGGTTCAGTAAGCATGTTGTATCACTGGGGAATCTGGATGGTCTTTCTAATAGCGTGTATGTGTGAGTGAGGATGCATGTGTTCTGTGGCACATGTATGGAGGTCAGAGCATAACTTTCAGGAGCTACTTCTTCCCCTCCACCGGGACTTCTAAGTACTGAATTCAGGTTATTGGACATGTAGGACAAGCACTTCTACAGACTGAGCCATCTCTCCAACCCATGTTTTGTGTTTTTTTAAGAGACTGAACGAGACAGTATTAACTATAATAGGTTCTGAATGTTTTCCACTCAAAAAAGCATTGATCTCCAAGGTGATTCTGTGCCTCTGGGCACTCTGCACAGGCTTGCCTCAGCCACAGGATTTGCAGCAGTTTTGTGGTTGTATCAAAAGCTCTTGTGCTTAGGAGTTGACTAATTTGTGGGGCTAGCAAGTCTGTGAGATAGCTTTACTGGTATTACACTTGGGAATAAATTTAGCAAGATAATAGAGGGAAAGGAGGATGCAAAAACCCCTACACATTTGTCTAATTTTTGTAAAACAGTAACTTTGTGTGTTTGCATATAAAATATGTGTAAGAGGGGCTGGAGAGATGGCTCAGCGGTTAAGAGCACTGACTGTTCTTCCAGAGGACCTGAGTTCAATTCCCAGCATCCACATGGCAGCTAACAACTGTCTGTAATTCCAAGATCTGACACCCTTACACAGTTATACATGCAGGCAAAACACCAATTCACATAAAATAAAAATATTTTTTAAAAATACATAAGAGAAAAAGATTTAAGAGTGTGAATGTAGAGAGGAGGAAGGAAGGAGCTAGCCTAGGTTGTTGATGTGGCACCCGGAGAGTTGGGACAGAGGGCGGAGTAGGTCCAGATTATGTGTAAGGCCAAGATAATGTGAGATCTTTTTGTACAGAACTGTGTATTCATACAGAAATCCGTGGGCACGCCCCCTGCAGGTCAGTTGATAGAAACACCACCGTATTTAGATATTAGAAGAGGGTTTGACCTTCTGTTTCTAGATCCCCGGGTCTGCCCTTCACACCCTCAGCCTGAGCTCATGTGTTGATGTTTTGTTTTTGTCTCTCTTCTTTCCAGTTGGAAATTTACATTTCTGAAGGAACTCACTCGACAGAAGAAGACAGTAAGTGATGCAAATGTTTCTGCCAGTGGCAGCCAGTGCTTTTGTCTTGGGTACTAGGTTTTCTGTCAGTCAGTTATCTATTGGGTGCCTGCAGAAAGAGAGGCCTTCATCAGTTATGCTTGTCCTTACAGGTGGGAAAGGGAGTCATTTCCACCGAGGGAGTCTGTGGTAGACCAGAGCCTTTGAGTGATAACTGGCTCAGGCCGTAGGCTACAAACAGATCCAGCCCTAGGGACCTGGAGCTCTGAAGGTTTAGTTCTGCTCTGGGAGTCTCACAGGTCAGACATTAGGGAATCTCAGGGCTGGGGCTATTTGTTTTTTTTTTTTTTTTTTAAACTTTATTATTTATTTATTTATTTGCCTTGCTGTTTGCCTGGAACTGGAACTACAGACAGTTGTTAGCTGCCATGTGGGTGGTGGGAATCGAACCTGGGTCCTCTGGAAGAGCAGATGGTGCTCTTAACCGCTGAGCCATCTCTCCAGCCCCCTAGGGCTGGGGCTATTTGTGAATGTGCTTGATGGGAGTGGGGTGTGTGTGTGTGGCTGTCTGTCGAGGACCCCTAGTCTGCAGAGAGAAGTCAACCAATCAGCATTTGAAAACTGGGTAAAGGTGGAATTTGAAAACAGCAAAAGACAAAATGTTTTCTTTTTTTAAAAAAAAAATTATTTTTATTTTATATGAATTGGTGTTGTGCCTGCATGTATAACTGTGTAAGGATGTCAGATCTTGGAATTACAGACAGTTGTTAGCTGCCATGTGGATGCTGGGAATTGAACTCAGGTCCTCCTGAATCACAGTCAGTGCTCTTAACCGCTGAGCCATCTCTCCAGCCCAACAAAATATTTTCTTTTCTTTTCTTTTTTTTTAAACTTTATTTATTTATTTATTTGCCTTGGTGTTTGCCTGGAACTGGAACTACAGACAGGTGTTAGCTGCCATGTGGGTGCTGGGAACCGAACCCGGGTCCTCTGGAAGAGCAGACGGTGCTCTCAACCGCTGAGCCATCTCTCCAGCCCCACAAAATGTTTTCTAATTAGTTACGTGGTACATGGGAAATAGTTTTATGCAAATAACAAGAGAAGAACCATTGGGAAATGCTTGTTTTCTGCCAGGTGTGGTGGTTCATGCTTCCAGTCCCAGCACTCGGGAGGTAGAGGCAGGTAGATCTGAGTTTGAAACTAGCCTGGTTTATATAGTGAGTTCCAGGCCAGTCAGGACTGCATAGTAAGACTCTGTGTCAAGAAAATAATAAAAAATGTGTGTTTAGCTTTCATCTTAAGGTAGATTGATAGATAGTGTAATGAAGAGCAGAGGAGGAGAGAACAGGGTGTGATGGGGAGAGTAATAGGGAAGATGATGAGGCCAAAAGGTGCACGCAGGGCTGGGAAAGAGACACACCCACGTGTATAATAGAAGAGCTGCAGAAAGAATGCTTGCTGCTTCAGAGGACAGCCCGCCAGCCTGTCCCAGAAGCCTGTTGGGTACCGGCAGGAGAACATGAAAACCATGTCCTAGTTTTATAGTTCCCTGGGGATAATGCACCCAAACTCTATACACTCAGGAATTGTATCTCTCACTTTTTTTATTTTTTTATTTTTTGTGTGAATGTTTTGCTTGCATACATGTCTATGCACCTGTTTGCATGCCTCCAGTACCTACAGAGGCCAGAAAGGGCATCAGATTCCCTGGAACTTGATTTATAGACAGTTATTAATTGGTTCTGGGAATCAAAGCTAGGTCCTCTGGAAAAGCAGCCAGTGCTCTTAATCTCTGAGCCATCTCTCCAGTCCTCTATTTATCTTAATTATTTACTCTCTGTAGTGCTGGGATTGAACCTAGGGCCTCGTATATGCAAGGCCAGTACTATACTATTGAGCTGTATCCCCAGTCCATTTTCTTTACTTGTTCATTTATTTATTTATGAGACTTGGTCTTACTTCATAGACCAAGCTGGCCTCAAACTCAGAGAGATCCTTCTGCCTCTGCCCTGTGAGTGCTAGATAAAGTTAGGTACCACCATGCCTGGCAAAAACACTTAGAATTTTTGCCATGTAAACAGCACTGTAGTTTAAAAAATAGGCTTTACTGAGGGAAAACAGCTTAGAATTTCACTTTGAATATAGCAATATGTGTATTGGTAATACTGAGCAAGTAGGAGATTAGAATAGCACTGGGGTAGAGTAGTGAGCAGGAGAGGGTGTGTTTCCCTTGAGACTGCTTTCCAGACCTTAGACATGGCTTTAGGAGGGGCTAGAGAGCCGCCTCAGTGGTGAAGAGCACTTGTAGCTCTTGCAGAGGACCCGGGCTCAGTTTCCAGTACCCATCAGGCAACTTACACCCACTTAAGAGCTTTGGCCCCAGGAATACAGCAGCCCTATTCTGGCTTCCGTAGGCACTGTGAACAATGCTCATACTTGTGTGTGCACACAAAAGAAGAAAATCTTAAAAGAAACTGATGATGATTAGTTAAACTTGTCAATAATTAGTTGTAAGTGCTCAGGAGTTAAATTCTTTGTTTTGGCAGGCTAATGCCAATGCTGTCTGCTCTCTCTGTTGACACAGTTCTGTTAACTTTTGTCCACGTGTCTTGCAGTCAACAAACAGATAAATGACAAAGAACGAGTGGCAGCTGCAATGGAGAACCCCAGCCTACGGGAAATTGTGGAACAGTGCGTCCTTGAGCCTGACTGAGACCCTCTTAGAGCCAATGGCCTATAATCGTTTGATCTATTTGTTTAAATCTTTGTAAAATGTGGAGGATTCATGCTGAATATATAGGTGATTTGTACCTCAGAGCATTTTTAATTTTTTGCTTTTGTTTTTCAAGACAGGGTTTCTCTGTGTATCCCTGGCTGCTCTGGAGCCCTCTTTGTAGACCAGGCTGGCCTCAGACTCACAGAGATTCACCAGCCTCTGCCTTTTGAGTGCCGGAATTAAAGGTGGGCACTACCACTGCCTGCTGTTTTGTTTTTTTGTTTTTTTTTCTAAAGGATTCTTTCCAAGAAGACTTCAGTTATGAAGTAGAACCTAATTTTTAGAGATTAACATTCTCAGGATTTCTAACCTAAGTGATCAGATAGAAAAATGTTTTCTATTATGTGTAAAATGCTACTATTTTTCTGATGAGCATTCTGATACAACTGCTTTTCATGTCAAATCTCTACTGTGCCCAAATGTATTTGATTTAAACCATCATTCTAAATAAATATGACAGATGATTGTTGTAATGGCTTACCTTAGGTTTCCACTGAATTGTAAATTCTATGTTAGTGTGAAGTTGTAACATATATGTCCAAAGCTGTGTTCACTGATTATTATGTAAAGTGAAGTCTTAACAATGAACAGGAATTCTTAAATGTGAGACCCTGCCTTCCTTTGTGGGGAACCCTGGGCCCATGTAGAGCTGAGGGACATAATTTTACATAATTCGTTGTATTTGATTGTTTTACCTGTATGTTTATACGTGCACCACATGCTTGCCTGGTGTCTAAGGAGTTCAGAAGGGATCAAACCCCTGGAACTGGGTTACAGACAGTTGTTAGCTGCCATGTGGGTGCTGGGATCCAACCCAGGACCTCTTGGAAGAATAGTGCAGGTGGGTGCTCTTAAACACTGAATTAGCTCTCCAGCCCCCTGCTTACACAATTCTAAAGAAATCTTTCAAAGAAGAATTGGGGACATAACACAAGTGAAAATATTGTGCTTTGCAAGGCCACATACCTGGATTAAACACCCTTCCACCCCCACCCCTGCAAAAAGTACAATGAAGTAGTTGCCCCAAGGATTTTTTTTTTCCTGAATCAATCTAAATGCTTGTTCAATTTTTCTTTATACTTGGTTCAGCTTGATATGGGGGAAAAGTGTTCATCTGAAGTGTGAAAGGGTGTGATAGGAAGCTTGCAACAGCCCCTAATGTTCTCACTACCTGGCATTTGTGCTCTTGTACAGTTTCTTCCATATTGAGTCAGAGTTGGATAGAGTAAGAAGTTTATGTCCCGCCTGGCCAGTCCCACAGCCATTTAGTCCCACAAGCTGATGGTCTATGGCTCAGGCTTATTACCTCCTAACTCATATACTTTAAGTTAGTCCATATTTCTAATTATGGTTAGCCACATGGCTTGGTACTTTTTCTCAGAGGAGCATTCTCATCCTGTTTCCTCTGTGTCTTATGTCATCTGCTGCTCTCTTCCACTTCCCAGAATTCTAATCTGGTTTCTCCACCTCTACTTCCTGTCTAGCTGCTTGACCAATCAGTGTCTTATTAAACCAATAGGAGTGACAAATATTTACAATGTACAAGAGCATAATCCCACAGCACCTGGTGGGCAGAACCAATTAGAAATGGCAAAGGGATTGCTTTGAATTTTTCTCCATTAAGTTTGATGTTGGCTGTCGGCTTCTTGTAAATCGCCTTTATTATATTTAAATATTTTCCCTGTATTCCTGATCTCTCATAAAGGAGTGGTAGAACCTTGGGACCCCCCTGCCCTTGCTGAAGAGGAGATAAAGAGATGGGGAGAAGAGAGAGTGACTGGGAGGAACAGGACGGGGTGGGAGTTTGAACAAGGGGATACATGGATATATCTTAAAAAGAACTGTTCTTTACCCACTATTGCTGTTAGTACTCTCTAATGCAGCTGCAACATAAAATGCTGGGCTACAGAGTTAGTAAATTTTTTTCCCTAATCCATCATATTGGGTCTATCATTTTGCCTTATTGCTGATTATCTGCTAGGTGAATTCACAGTTGAATGAATGGTTAAATACTGCGGAACTGAACCTATTGTGTTTGTTCAACTTATATTTCATAATAAAGGCTAGATTATAATTAAAAAAAAAAACAGAAGAGGAAAGAAATGGCAAAGGAACAGTGTAGGATTTGGGTATAGGTTGGAATAGGTATGACTGCTTTTTGCCTTGGTCTTTTGGATTGCTCACTCTGCCAGGCTCTGGCCACCATAGTCTGAGAACATTGAAGCATCCCAGTGGAGATTTTCATAGGTAGAGGTCGCCCAAAGGCCTCCCACAATCACCATGCACCAATTTACAACCTAAGTAAGACACTGTGGAAGCCATCTTCATCCTCGAATACTGTGACAAATGGAAAGAACCCCACAGCTGTTCTTATTAGGGAGGTATAGCAGTGCCACCTGAGAGAGTTACAGACACAAAACAACTCCACAGCCAGTCACCCCACTTTAAGGCCTACTAAGGCTAGGAAGGGAGTAGCCGGCCAGGTTGCTAAAACTATGCATGAGGAGGAGGAGGAGGAGGAGGAGGAGG
>PVIH01003185.1:128870-167136 GCA_004025045.1 Sigmodon hispidus | reverse complement strand
TTTTTTTTCTGCTGAGTAGTACTCCATTGTGTAGATGTACCACAGTTTGTTAATTCATTCTTCAGTTGAGGGGCATCTAGGTTGCTTCCAGGTTCTTGCTATTACAAATAATGCTGCTATGAACATAGTTGAGCTAATGCCTTTGGAGTGCAAATGTGCATCTTTCGGGTATACACCCAGAAGTGGTATTGCTGGGTCCTTGGGGAGATTGATTCACAGCTTTCTGAGAAACCGCCATACTGCATTCCAGAGTGGCTGAACAAGCTTACATTCCCACCAACAATGGAGGAGTATTCCCCTTGCTCCACAACCTCTCCAGCATAGGCTGTCATCTGTGCCTTTTATCTTAGCCAATCTGACAGGTGTTTTCATTTTTCTACACACTACCAACCAGCTATGCCAACACCATTTGTTAAAGATACTATCTTTTTTCCATTGAATATTTTGGGCTTCTTTGTCGAAGATCAGGTGTTCATAGGTTTTTGGGTTAATGCCTGGATCCTCAATTTGATTCCATTGATCCACAAGTCTGTTTTTATGCCAGTATCAGGCTGTTTTTATTATTGTAGCTCTATAGTATAACTTAAAGTCAGGGATAGTGATGCCTCCGAGGTTCTTTTGTTGAGCAAAATTGTTTTGGCAATCCTAGCTTTCTTGTTATTCCAAATGAAGTTGAGTATTGTTCTTTGAAGGTCCGTAAAATATTGTGTTGGGATTTTGATGGGCGGTGCATTGAATCTGTAGATTTCTTTTGGAAGAATGAGGCAGGCCTTTCTACCATAGGAGTTCCAGCCTGTTCTTGCCTGAGGCTCCCACAGAGTGTCACTCCAGCCCAGCATGGGAAAATGCAAGAGGGCTGTGCATACAACACTCTCTTCCTGTACAGCTAAGCCCCAGACAAATCAAGGTTCCGTGGAGCCAGCTGACTTTGAGTTGGAGCTAAATGGTCTTCACCTTTGAGGAAAAAAAAATATCCAAAGACATTTTCCCTGTAAGTACTCTCTTGCTCTCTTGATCAGCATATTAATTTTAAATGCCAGAGACAATCTTAAACTCTCCTTCTTGGAGGGCTGTGGCCAGATCCGTCCTCGGAGAGGGGAGCTGAATCAAGCCTGGCTGCAAAGAGCATAGTGATGGGCCAGACTTGCAAAGGCCATTCTTCCTTGATGAATGAGGATGCAACAGAGATTCTCGGCTTGTCCTTTAATTTCTGTCTCTCTCTTGACAGGCCAGCGGAATCCTGATGACCATTTCTAGATCCAGTCCCAGAGCCAAAGATCTCAGGAGAAGCTCCTCCAACTTGCCTTTTTCTTGGAAGTTGCATTGGATGCAATCAGTGTGTCTGCCCAGGGGCAGAGGAATGGCTAGAAAGGAGTCTCTCCTTAGAGAAGTCTCATCTATGGTCTTCCAGACCCCTGTAACATAGTTCCTAGGGACAATTTTACAAAATACACAGGCTTAGCCCTCATCTGCAGTCCTGCTGCATTAGAGAACTCTGCAATGTCCTTATTGGGACTATTTCTCAAGTAGACACACTGAGGCAAGGGTGTCAAGTAGACACCCTGCTACAAGGAAACAATGTCTCTAACATCTTAAGTAGTCTCAACTGAGGAGGGGGCTAAGATTCAAAGGCAGAAATGCTAGAATTGGAGGCTGAACACTCTAAGACTCTATTTATTCATCAATAAAATGGGGGTGTATTCTGTATTTTAAAGGGACTTTCTGTGCTCAGAGCCACCTCTAAGAGTTCTCTAGAAGTGCCTGTCTTAGTGGCTGTTGAACCTGAAAGTCAAACACACTCCAAGAAATTTTCACTGGGGCCTATGAAGCTTGTAACCTATGTTACATAGATTTCTCCACTTTCCAGTCAGGTCCATTTGTGAATTCTGTTCTATTTAAGTGTCTTCCTCACTTGACCCTAAGCTTCTCACTTGACATTTTTAATTAAACATTTTGTTTTTCTTAATGATCTTGCATGCTTAGTCGGCTAAAGCCATAATCCCTGCTGGTTGAGTGTGAGACGCCTTGATAGAATGTAAAAAGCTGAGTTATCTCCTGGCCTGAGGCCTCTTCCACACACCATACACAGTGAGATGGGAGTCTTGCCTGCTGCATTGGGGATGGAGCTCCCCACTTGTACATTTTCTTCATTCTTGATCCCTCCCATGGCTGGGTGGTGGGCACTTGCTCAACAGACTTATTCAAATGCTTTCGCACCCCAGACAAGCCCAATGTGTTGGACACCCTGTGACTCATTTTTTCCCCTGAAGAAATCTGAACATAGAGAACCTGAGCTGTGGGGAGTAGAAGGAGTACCAATTTGTTCTAGAACACATAGACATTAGGGAGACTCAACAGAGACAGGAAGATGGCTTGAGCAGATGATGGTTGCCGTCTGTACCACAGCTTCAGGGGCAAGTCACACGTTTGGATGAGCATGAGTTTTAAATTTGGGGGTTGTTGTTTGGGGTCCAAAGACATTCTGAGATGCCAAAACTTACCACTGGCCTCCTCCACCCCTGCAGAATCCTCAGAATCTGTGGACTCAGATGTATGGTTCTAAGGCTCACCTTTATGGGCAACAGCCCTTTCCAGGAAAACCCCTTCAAGGTGGAAATGATGTGGCTGCCAGCTAAACGCATTCTGCAGCTCTCTCTCTCTCGCTCTCTCTCTCTCTCTCTCTCTCCATATATATTTTAGGCATTCACAAAGAATATTCTCAAACCAAACGTGATCAATGAGAGGCACCAGGTCTATAAGTGTACACTTCGGTAGGAATAAAATTAATGAACAGTACAGTGTGAGGTTAAAAATCTATACTTTAAAATGTACTTCACTGTTGTTATTCATCAAAAACTACATTCAACCTATGCCTTCGATCACACAACTGAAACTCAGGGGTGTCTAGGGTAATGAGCTTTCAGCAAGCAGATGGCTCTGTGCTAAACTGGGGGTGGGGGTGGGGGGCAGCAGGAAGAAGTCTGTCCCAAACCTGCCAGAAGGTGATCCTTGGCCATGAGGACAGACTGTTAAATCTTGTCTGTAAATGAGCAGCAGGAGTGAGCCACTCTCAGAGGCAGAGACAGCTCACATGCTTGTTTAGCAATGACCATTATGTCTCACTATGGCCACAGCTGTCCCTTCCGCTCTAGCCCTGCCCCCAGCATGGGTCTCAGCTTGTGATGATTCTGCATCCTTTCTGCCCCTTGAAGCCCTTCGGGCCTACATTTTCATTTCTAGTCTTCACTGATAGCTGAGTGTCTCATCTCTGCAGCCCCCTCCCCCACCCCGTAGCTTACTTCCCTTGTCTCTGCTGTTTTCTTCTGGCCTGCCTCTCTGAGTTGTTGCCTGGATATTCACCATCTAAAGATTTTTATATGATTGTATCAAAGATGGATGGGTGGATGGGTGGGTGAATAGGTGGATGGACCAGATAGATTTCTAGGATTGTATCAAAGATGGGTGGATGGGTGGGTGGGTGGATAGTGGGTAGACCAGATAGATGAGGTTATATTCAAAAGTTTAACTTATGGGCAAAATATGCCTCAAAGAAGCTAAGCCTAGAATGACACATATTCAGGCACTTGCTCTGTGGTGTGTGCCAAGGAAGGCATTCCCCACACTGCATCTTTTATGTGGCTCCAAGGATATATACTTCCAATGAATGACAGGGAGGAAGGAAGCAAGGCCCGATGGGCCTAGAGGCCAAAGAGATTATAATAGAAATAGAACCGTTTTTACAATTACCCATTTACACACTATTATTGCTAAATGTATAATATATATTTTTATAATATATTATTGTTTATAATTAATTAGAGGGTTCTTTGCTTATAAAGATTACAAACTTATTTGTTTTAACTCCTTAAAATCTGGCATTGCACATGCCACATACCATAGCACCATGTTGGCCATGGGCCAGAGTTCCCTAGCTGAAGCATGGCAGTAACAATTATCACGATTAATGTTCACCTGTAGTGCAGCCCAGCTCTATGAATCTGGGGAGAAAACCGAGGCTTCTGGAAGTTAAATGACTTTCCTGAGATTACCTGAGACCTGGATTAAAAACTCTTCCTCAGTGCTTCTGCCTGCTCCTCATTCCAGTGATGTCTCTGCCTTTAATGCTGGCTTATAGCTCTGTTGATGGGGAAGCAACTTGGGATTGGGAGGCTTCCCAGGAAAATTCCATTTCACAGAAGCTCTCCCAAGACACACAGCTGTCCTGTCACCAAGTGATGAGCTCAAAAGGGTGTGGTCTCTGTCCCTCTCAAGTAGATAATTGAACTATGGATTCAGCTGCTATCTCCAAGGAGGACAGAGGTCTGTGCTGGGGGTTTGAATGATGTGGGACGTTTTTCTGTATGCTGTAATTATCATTGGATAATAAAGGTACTGTTTTGGCCTATGCAAGGCTTCTTAGAAGCAGGCAGGAAATCTGAGCATAGATAAAGGGGAAAGAGGGTGAAGTCGACAGAGATGCGGTGAGCTACTGCAGAGAAAGCAATATGTAAAGGAACTCAGGTAAGCCATGAGCCACATGACAAGACGTAGATTAATAGAAGTGGGTTAAGATATGAGAGTTAGCTAGCAATAAGCCTGAGCCATAGATCAAACAGCATGTAATTAATATAAGAATTTGTGTGATTATTTGGGACCAAGCAGCTGTGGGTGGTCTATTTGAGACTGCTGATCTGGATCTTGAGGCTAGGCTGGGCCAAAAACTTCTTATTTCACGTGGGAGCGCGTTGGGTGAGTTCAATCTCCTCAGCAAGAATGGGCCATCTGGGAGCATTGGAAGATATAGCAGCCTGTGTGGCCTGGGCCGGAACAAAGCCCCTGCTAGGCTTCCTGATTCTAAAGGGGCAGAGAGGTGGTCATGAGTGTGCATTGCTTCTCCTACAGAAATGGCTCTCAGCCACAGCAGAAGCAGCTTCAAGAAGGATGTAGATAGTGGTCATCCCTTCTGGTTTGTTTTCAGAGAACAATACCCAAGAGGTCAGGCAGCTAGAAACCTCTCAGGGTCAAGTCTGAGGTCCTCCTCAGTCATCCCAGGTAGTAGCTCTCAGTAACCTTGGTTGGAGTCCCGGTCACCTCCATAAGGTCTCTTAGATGACACCAGCTCCTTTGATGGATAACCTGCTCCCACAGCTTGCCATCCAGATACCTTTGTGCAGCATGGACTTCCCTACAATTCCCTGTCATCCATTCTCCTGTCCTGAACCCTCAGCCACCTTACCGTGGCTGTTTTTCCTAACCAGTGCTGGGTATGACATCTGTCTAAAACAGCTTCCCTGCTCAGCTCAGCTTACCCTGCTTCAGCTGCAGGGACCCAGCCTATACTTAGCCAATCCTTCCATGTTTCCCTCATGTCATGGCCATTGGCCCTACTCTACCTTACCACTGTTCTTGAAGCCTTTTGAGGTCTTTTTTTCCCTCTGATGATGAATAAATAGTGTTTGAATAAATAAATGGCCACATGCGATTTGGTCTAGCAAGAATAATGAGAACCTGCCAACAGTAACAATAATGGCTGCCACATACTGCCTGCAAAATGGGTGCCAGGCATAGTGATAGGCAGATGACATATATTAGCTTAGTTAATCCTCAGCCCAGGCCTGTAGGATCTGTCATTCGGTTTTCCAGGTCAGGAAATGAAGGTTTGGCTTTCTCAAGGGATGAAGGCGGAGGGTCGGGGGGAGTAGCTGACTGGAGATGTGAGCAGAGACACGTCTGAAAGAAAATATCTGTGTTTAATCAGCAACTTACACCAGCTAGAGGTGAGCTGTAGACAGGTGTCTGATGGGCCTGGATGTCCTATACCAAATCTCACAAACTCATCTTCAACCATCCCAGGCAAGATCTGTACCCCGGCGGGTGTGGCACCAGACTACAAGCATCTCCATAGGCGCTTAGTAATGATGAGGTACCCAGTGCTTCCTCCTCTTGCTTCTATGTTCCCACTAACTTCCACCTCATCCTACCTGACTGTGGGGGAGGAAGACAAGCTGCTTGTCTGTGTGACAAGGAAACAATGTGTCAGCAAGCTTCCCCCTCTCCTTCTAAGCGAGGCTAGCCTGGTCCTGCCAGCGGGAGCCCTGACATTGATGGATGAACATTTCAAAGTTAGTCTGTACTCTCCAGCAGCCCTGCCCACATGGTTGCATCATCTGGGCTTGGACCCTGTCTGAATCAGTCCATGGAGAAGCAAATCAGGGACAGAGGCACTGCTGTCTCCTACATGTGTCCAAAGCCAGGTCCAAACACTGCCTCTACCATGGACATCATTGACCCAGTTGTTTCTTTTCTGTCTGCAGTCTCTTGGGGGCTTCTCCACCAGCCATGCTGAGTCAGTTCTAACTATACATTCCAATAAAGGGAGTGGTGTGGCCCAGAGGATCAGAAATGGCAATGAATAGCTCCCTCAGACTCCCCTCACATGGCAGCTTTGTGGTGTTTTCTGGACATGTTCTCTGTAGTGTTCTCTAAACTCCAGGAAAGCCACACTTAGGAGAAGGTGAGAGACTACCATCTAGCCCCAGACTTTTCACCCTGCCTTGAGGTCCACGCTGTGAGGCAGATGTCTAGCCATCAGTGGCAGGGGAGACGGCTGAGAAAAGAAAGGCTATGAGTAACCTGGCTGTCAAATGGACTTTCCTTGATGTTTCATTGAGGGACTGAGTTGGGGACAATATAACAAATTCCCATACATTATGTATTAGGGACATACCAGCACACCCCTTCATTACCCTGTGTCTCCAGCCTGCCACTGCCAGGCTTGTCCCAGAAGTGTCACTCTTGAGCTAAGCTAGACTCAGTCAGCAGATGTGCCTACAGGAGAGCTGAGAACAGGAGATGGGGACTGTTATTCCCCCAATTCCCCTCTGTTTACCCATAGTTTGGAATCCAAAATTGAAGCCTACAGTTCTGTTCAACAGACCTAGGCTTTCCAAGGTTCCAGAAACATCTTCTTTCCCTTGCCTTCTTTACTTAAAATGGTTTTATTCTGCCCACCCTTCTAGATGATCTTCTCTACTCTCCCTAACAATATTCTTGGGCATGCCATCTGTGTTTGCCCCAGCTCTGCCCAGTAGTTACAATGTCAAACATAGCTGTAGATTTACCGAGAGAACAAGACAAGCTCTGTGCCCCCAGCCCCAAGCCCCCAGCCAGGGAGAAGAAGATTGAGGTTGAGAGCTGAGACTCCTTTCCTCTGCCACCTTGGGCAAATGAAGGAAGTTTTAAGAAAGTCACTTATGCTGGGTAAAGGTGACATTCATAGCACTTGAGAAGCAGAGGCATCTAACTTTGAGGCCAATCTACTATATGTATTGAGTTCTAGGAAACCCAGGGGTATGTAGGGAGACCCTGTCTCAGAAGAAAAAAAATCAGTTAAACAATTAATAATTAAATTAAAGAAAATCTCTTACAGAAAGACAATGTTACACTCACATGGTAGCTCATAACAGTCTGTAATTCTGATTTTGTAGCATTAGACATTGAGCTCTTGGTGGTCTCTACATGCAATGGCACATATATGTATGTGTACCTGCATATATATATATATATATATATATATATATATATATATATATACAGAGAGAGAGAGAGAGAGAGAGAGAGAGAGAGAGAGAGAGAGAGAGAGAGAGAGAGAGAACAGGAAGAGACTCAGAGCCAATTATGTGGTGGAGTCTGGAGGAGCCCCAATACCATAAAAGCTGAACTAGAAGTTGACCGTACCTGAGTTGTCTCCAAAGATATTCCACCAATGACCTGAGAAGCAGCTAGAGCAGATAAGGAGGCCACATGGATCATGAATCACTCTTAAGTTGACTATGAAGGAGCCATGAAAGGCAGTAGGGAGCCAATCAGGAAACTGTGTGGTGGTGATTCCTTGGGTAGTTTCTCTAAGGGCACACAAAAGTCTTCTGCAAGCTGTTGTGTCTAGGCATCTCCCAGGCCATGGGATCAGAAGATTTAACTCAGCCAAAGAGCTTTTTCCCAGAACAGCAAGAGAATAAGACACAGTAGAGGGAAGGCTGAAGGAAGGGCCAGGGGTAGGCTGGCTCCTTCCTAGGGCAGGGGCTCCAGCTCTGGGTCAGGATGGGGGCTAGGAGATGCTCCCTGTTTGAGGAGAGACATAAATTCTGACCAAAGTACAACTTGTCTTGTTTTGTAAACGACACATGGTAATTGTACATATTTATGGCAAGTGTAATATTTCAATACATGTGTACCACTTGTAATGATCAGATCCCAGTAATTGGCAGATCCATCACTTTAGACATTTATAGTTTCTTTATGATGAGAACATTTGCAGTCCTCTCTACTAGACATTTGGAAATATTCAATTAATAGGCAATGCAGTCATCCTGCTGTGACACATAGTGTTAGAAGTTATTCTTCCTATCCCATTTCACCTGTGACCCCCTACCTGTGACATCTCACAGTCTGTGCCTATGTGACAAACTTATTTTTTAGTTTCTCATATAAGTGAGAACATGCTGCATTTGTCTGAAACTGGACTTTTAATAATTGGAAGGGCAAAACTTGACAATCCTGGAGAGATGGAAAGGCTAGAGGATCCTCACCCTGTGAGTGGGGGCCAGGAGGCCACTGTGGGAGCAGGTGTGAATGGTGGTCACAATAATGAGGAGAAAGGCCATTTCCTCATTTCACCCCTGAGCCAGCTAGTAAGTGCATTGGTTTTAAATCCATTTAAGTCTTTGGAATTCTGCAAGTCTACTGATACAGTAAATATATGAATGCAAAACAATATACACAATAAAGACAAGCAGAGCAGGCCACAGTGATATCAACAGAGAGATTACAGTGTGGGAGGGAAACTGACAGGTTACAGCGTGTCCCCAGCCATATGTGAAGACAAAGTTCCCATGGCTCTCCCAGCCTTTCCCGAGCAGGTGCAGTGCTTAGCACTGCGGCAGAATGTTTGTCTCAGACAGAGATGCAGACCTGGAGAGGGCACGGCTCTTGCTTAAGAAGCTTCAGGTCTAGTGGGATAGTCCCTCGTATCCTGTCATTATGATCCCTACGTGGGCAGCTCCTGAGAGCAGAATCCACAGAAGATCACCTATCATACATTTCCTGAGGATCTACTATAGGGAGTGCTCCATAGTGGTCCCTTGGATATCAAACATGTCCCAGGTCACATAGATTCTAGACCTTGTAGACTCAAAACAGGCAAACAGTAAAAAACTAATGGCAGAGCTAGGGAAATAATTCTGTGAGTAAAGTGCCTGATGTGCAAGCATAAAGATGTGATTTTAACTGCTAGTATCCATGTAAAAATCCAGGCATGGTGAGCACCTGGATCCCCAGATCTGGGAAGCAGAGACAAATAGATCCAAAGAACTCCCTGGCCAGCTGGTACAAGTGAAATGATGCTCTCACTAGGGGGGAAAAGGCCCGTTTCAAAAGTAATTTAAAGAAGAAATTGAGAATGCTTTTGGGTGGCAACCTTGGGTCACCATACAAGTGCACCTGGGCTTGCATATCCACCAGGTATTTTATGACCCTTGTTTTCCCTGGACTGGCTTCACTGCACCTCTTTGAGGTTTATTTTCTAAATACCTGCATACCTCCTACTATGTGCTAGGTATGGGTAAATGTAGCAATGTGGAAGATCCCGTGCTCAGCTTTGATCATCATGGGGGTTTTGATCTGCTCCATTTCTGACCTGGGGCAGTTCATCTTTCCTTACACAACTTGGTGTTCCCCATCTCCAAATGCCATGTTTAGTTTCAGAAAACTTTATATATAGTAGTAAAGGTGAACCAATAAGCCACTGAGAGCAGCAACATGTTTTAGAAGCAATAATATTAGAAGACAGGGACAATGGAGGCCTGTGAACAGTGGTAGCTTGGCCCAGGGCTTCAGGAGCCAGGGAATGCTTTCCATGGAAAATGTTGAAATAGATGGAGTTGGCTCTTCTGATGGAAGAAGCAGCTGAAGGCAACACCAGTGCACTGGTTGGAAACAGTTGGTGCAAGGGGCCTGGCTGGGGAACCTGCACAGAGCACTAACTAGGCCATGAACCATCTCAGAAGATGAGTCGGGTTCTCAGGAGCACAGGAAGTAGAAAGGCTTAGGGAACAGTTGGGGATAACCCCAACAGGGTTTAATGTGGCCTTGGGATGCAGAGGTGAAGGCAGAGGTTGGAGCTTTTTGTTGGAGCCATTGAAGAGGACAGACACATGGGCTGGTTGAGGATGGGCATAAGGATAGCCCTCAGGACTCCAGCTTGAGGGGAGTGGTTGGTGGATAGGTGGGGAGCCCCATGTTAGCTTGGCTGTATTTGACCACACTTCTAGCCAGGATGAGATTCCTGGTGTAGGTAGGTGAGGCCAAGATGCTTATGCACTCATGGCTATTCAGGCTGATGCCCTGAAGCAGGGATGAGAATGATTCCACCGGCCTGAGAGTCACACAGGTCCTCTGCTCAGCTCAGCTTAGTCAGCTGGTGTAGAAGCTGCAGCAACATTCCCCCAAAATTACATTTTCCTCTTGGAAAACAGCCTTTGCAAACAGAGCATTCTTAATTGAGTAGATATTTAGATCTGTGTATCACTTGTAAGGTGCATGGCTCCCCATGGTGACATTTTAATGGCCAGGGACATGGGGAGGAAGTAAATATTCTTTACCTATGTTGCAGCCCAGGAATTCTCCTCATCTGTCAGATATGATTAGCTGTTACCCTTCTGGTCCCATTGTTATTCAGGTCCCCACTTGTCACAGTCACACCTCTTGGAATGCTCATGTCTTGCTTTCTCTCTAGCTCTCTCTCCCTCTGGTGGCACCCTGACTGGCTAGTAATTTATGTATGACAATATGAGACTAATTCGGTTATTATGTCAAAGGGAAATTGAATCTGGGGTTTTAGTGCCGCATCTGGGAGAAATCTTCCAATGAATCTAGAGTGGAGAAAAAAGCCTCAGACTTCGATTCATCCGCTTGTCACCCTGTCGGCAAGATTAAGTCATTATAGAGGGCTAAGCTGGGCCAGAAATGGGACTGTAGAGGAAGGAGATAAAGGGAATGAGAAGGGGCGGGGACAGGAGTAGAGGGAAGAGGACCAGGGTAGGGCTGGGCTGGGGATGGGGAGTAGAGAGTCCAGCAAGATAAAGGGCTCTGTGCCACTCTGCTCCAGGGAATCTCTTGTTTATCCACAAGGCGGTTCTGAGCAGTGTGGCAACTAAGGGACAGATGGACAGGGAGGAAGTTCAGTGGGAGGACATTTATGCAAACAGGAGCATGTCTCTGCTCCCGGGTGTCTTAAACACTGCGAGTTAAATCTAGCTTCTCTGTCCAACGTGGGCCTGGAGGATTCTGTTGGCTGCCAAGAACCAGTGACATTTCTTATGGGTACCTAAGCTTGGACAAGGGGCTCTCCGGTTCCTCACAGCAATTGTGCTTAGGGTCACAGAGGTTCAGGGAAAGTTGTGGTGTGGGAGGAAGCACCCACATCCAAGTAGATGTTGACATTTACTCTGTTTGATTAGATAAGATGAGAGGGAGAGCATGGCATCTTTGGAGCCTGGGTGGGACTGTTGAGAGATGAGGAACAGCTAGCATGGAATATGAAAGGACCCAAATTTCAGAGTCTCAGATACTATTTTAGTAGGCTGTTCTACCCTCCAAGATACTCCAAATCTGCTTAATATTCCCAGTCGTTAACTGGACTTAACTTCTCGGTGATGATTGTGTTGCATCCTCTAGCTCTGTGGGATGGGCTTCCTTTCCTTTCTTTATCCTCATGGTTCTCCCATCCTTGGCACCCTTGGTCTCCAAGTTCCTTTCTTGCCTATGGGACTGTCCTTTGCCACAGAAAGTCACAGAGGCTTGTCAAGAATGGGAGCTGCATGGTAGATGGTTGTTTTGGTGTCTGGCTTTTGAGTGTTTTTCTGAACCTCAGTTTTTGCTTCTCATAAACTGGGACCACCCACTCACATGGGGAAACTGAATTGCATGGTTACCATGACTACAAGTTTCCCCTCAAGCCTCAGGGGCATCATTCTTGCCTCGGAGAAACCTTTAGCCAGGATTCTTCCAGCCCTAACAGAAGATGCTGGGGGTCATTTTGGCCATGCCCTGACATCCAGGCAAGGTTCCAGAGACAGGACCAGAACAGGAGCAAATTGAGGCACCCTCCTCCACCAACCCTCCTCCTTCAACTTCCCTGGCTTAGCCACACACAAAAAAACAAAAAACAAAAAACTTTTTTTTCTCAAGAAAAAGGAGGCCGTTCAGATGAGAATGAAAGAGTTCAAAATAACCCTCAGTTCTTAAATCACGTCAATTTGATTGTTTCTTCCAACACCCACACATCAGCTTTGACCAGACATCCACCTACCAGTACTTATGCAAAAGATATTGGCAGCCGCTGATAACCCGAGAAGCATCTCAGCTCTCCAAGCAGCTTTCTTACCAACCTTCTCAGTTCTGTGTCCCCAGAACTGATTCTTCATTTAATGAGGGTCCTAATGCCCTCAGGAGGGTTTCAGCTGCTGCAGCTCTGCACCTTCACCCTACCTAGCAAGCAAGAATGTATACACATCTGTCTCATGCCCCATCACAGTGCTTAATACAGTATTCTTGTTCATTGAATTATGTCATCTCAAGGGTGATTATTAATAGATATTCAGAGCCCTGGGTAAGTGAGAATAGCCAGAGGATCTGAGAGAGGCCAAAGAACAGAGGTTCTTGCCAAAGGTCAGAGGAGGAGTCTGTTTGAATTCTAGGTACACTGTGCCTTGATAATGATGGAGAAGAAAATCCATCACAGTCACTGGAAAGAGACCTGCTCTGCTGACATTAAAGCAGGGTGAACACACCCAAGCCACTGAAGAACAAGTGACATCCTGGAAGTCTGAGAGGTAAGGACGTACCTCACACCATTCCAATAAGCTGTAGGTTCCCAACTTAGCTGAAGGAAAACTGGATCCAGGAGCCTTGCTGATTTCAGGCACAGCATTTGTTACCAGGCACAGTGGGGGCCTCACATGGGGTCATTATCAGGGGTCATTTTATTCATCCTCCTGCCTTTGGGCTCAACACCATATAAAGTAGTGTGAGGTGCTAGTTTGGGGTGACAAGTTCTCTTTCTTCTAGAGTTTTCTATGCAAGAACATGACACAGCTACTTACAGTCCTGCACTGCAGTGCTGGCAAGCCTTCCTCCAGAAATCCTCCCTTGAGTGTGATTCAGCCAGAAGAGCCAGATGGTCAGAGTGGTCTGAGCAGACAGGATGGTAGTCACTGAGAAGACAGTGAGGGGCCTGATGTTGGCTCCCTTCTCTCCACCTGGAGTGCTCACTGGTTTGACATGAAGGATGTCCCACTAGAAGGATGTCCCACAAGAAGACTGAAACCAACTCTCAGCCACCTGTCAGTGTAAGGCCTTTGAGACTTCCCATCTCCTTCAAAAGGTCACTCAGACTGCTTACTCTAAGATGACGAGGTCACTCTTGGGTCTTAGAGACAATGCTCTGGTCTGGGGGACAAATCCAGTATCTCTTGCTACTGGTTTGGGCAGTGGGTCCAGAGACCCTCCGCTTTGCATTTACTCCTAGCAGTGGCTTTACAGGAGAAGGCCGGGGAACGAACGTGAGCTCACCCTGCTGGAAGAGGAGAAAATGGCTAAAGAACAGCCAGAAAGGCCCTTGGGGGACATTAGGCAAAGACACCCAGGGCCTATGTAGAGAGTAGCCTGGGGTGGGGGGACTGGCCACCAGGTGACAAATTCTTCATTCAGAACCTAGGACTCCCAAACTGTACTTGGTGGCTCCTAGAGCCCGGGACGATGCATCTGGCTTCTGCAAGGCAGGGCCCAGGGGTAAAAGGAAAGCTGAAGAGCAGGGAGGGAGACAGACAGGGAAAGGCAAAGTGCCAGACAGTCTATTTCAGAGCAGGACTGATGCCCAGGAAGGAGAGACACCCAAATAAACCGAGACTCAAATTAGGAATGAGTTGCATTAGGATTTGTTGCTGGCCTAGTCTTTCCAGATTTGTTTGGCTTGAGAATTTATTTATTATGTTATCATTGTTATTGAAATGGGTGTTCACTATGTTCCTCAGACTGGTCTCTGGTCTTAAACATATAGGCTTAAGTGATCCCTTCCAAGTGTGGGGACCATAGACATGCACTACTGCAATCGACTAGAATGTTTTTAATTTTTAATTATATTAGCATGCAGGCATTTGTAAAAATCATTTAAATCATGCAAATGAAGTAAAACTCCATTTTTTTTTTAATCTCAGCCCTTTCTCCTTCCCCAAGTCTAGGACCATCTTAAAAGGAAGTAACAATAACTGATTTAGCATGGAGATATGTGGGCAGAGAGATGATAGATAGATACATAAAGAGGTAGGATATATTTGTCTGGCTAGGATTCACTTCACAGTATTCCTTGGTATGCTTCCAATTCCATTATGGAGAGATCCACGTGTTCATTTAATTGTTATGTGGCACTTCATCCACAAAGGGCACCATAGCTTATGCAAACCTACTGATGGATATTCATCTTGTTGTGTTTGTTTTATTTATTGTGTTGTAAATAAGCATCTTTCCTCACAATTTGACAGACTTTAAGGAGTTTATAAGTGACTAGGTGAAACAGGAGTCTCTTAGGGTCTTTGGAACAGCCCTGAAGTGTAGAGAAACTGAGGCAAAAAATGGGTCATGAATGGTTTCCAGAGGGCTAAGAGCTTCAGGCTCTGTTTTTCCTAGGTAGGTCCTTGCTGATATTATGGCCTCCCATGGCACAACTAGCCACATCTACTCACAAAAGCTCTTGCAGGAAAAGGCACAAAGTGCATGCTGGCCAGACCCAGACAGTTAAAACCAGAGTCTGGCACCGGAACACAAGCCTGATAATAATCCTCTTGCTGGACTGATTTCCTGCAGACTTGCTCCCTCCCGAAAATGATCACAAGCAGTATTTCTGCAGCAGCCCCAGCTGAGGGACAGGTGCTATTTTGAGCTGTTTTCTGTAATTGGTAAATGCGGGGAATACGTGGGAGGAAGACACAAGGGCCTTTCTGGATGCAGTGCTGACGTCAAGGGTGAGTTTTCAGAGATGTGGTTTCCTGTATGGCTTGGGGAAATGAGTCTTCCCTAATCATGTGACCCTGGGACAATTGAACAGCAGGTGACCCCTTTGTTCTCAAGCCCTAGGACACCTTGGACTGCATGTGTTCTCAGCCCAAAGTAACAGAAAAGATAGAAGCAGCCTGTCAGCAGCTTTGAGGTATCCATCATGGAAAGAAATGTTCCATTGTCTTCCTTTCTTCTCCTGCCCCCATGTGCTTCTTGACCAAGCTTTTTCAACAGAATTTGAAGTCACAGCATCTGACAAGGGAAGAGACTCCAGGGGCAGGCGTTTACCTTCCTCATATTCTGCCTCTCTCTCCAATACATAACATTATGCCCTGATTGTCTTGGTTGGTATTTTGTCTTCTTGACAAAAACCTAGACACAGCAGGAAGGGGAAATCTTAAAGTCTATAGGGGCATTTTCCTGATTAATGATTGATGTGGGTGGGCACAGCCCCCTGGAGGTGGTGCCACCCCAATGCAGGTGGTCCTGGGTATAATAAAGCAAATGAAGCAAACCATGGAGGGGGGGCGGGGATGAGGGAGGCAAACCAATGAGTGCCATTCCCTCCATGGCTTCTTTGTTAGTTCCTGCCTTCAAGTTCTTTCTGCCTTGAGTTCCTGCCCAACCTCCTTTTAAAGATAGATTGGGATGTTGGATGCATTAGCAAAATAAACCCTTTCTTCCCCAAGTTGCTTTTGATCATAGTGTTTATCACAGCAATGGAAAACTAACCAGGACACCACCTGACAAATGGTTATAATAACGTGTGCTCCCCAGAGCATAACAGTGAGACTTCGACACTGTGGAGCATAAAGAGTGTGGTGAATACCTTCAAAGATGATGTCATTATCATTCATCACATCCAGCTGCGAAGCCCTCCTTTGCTGTCTTCCAACAGCTTGTGGTTTTTCCAGAGACCAGACCTGTATTCCTCATTGCCTGATCAATGCAAGGCCTTACAAGAGGCTAAAGAATATGAGGTCTGGAAGATTATAAAGGCCTTGACTTACAAATCCTTCCTTCATTTAAGCAAGCCACTAGAATGTTTTAAGCAGTGGGAAGCCATGAGGTGATGCTCTGTGACCTTCAAACCCCAGACCTTTCTGCTTCTGCTCTTGGTCTCTTGCTGCCCATGGCTGTTTGTGTAAGAAAGTTCAAGACAGTGCCTTACCACATAGTGAGAGATGTGTGGACTTACAACAGTCACCCTAGTTAAATCACTAAGATTCCAGACCTAAAAGTGAGGTACCTGAGAGAAGTCGGGTCTCCAGTTCACCCACTAATGGCAACTGTGAAGGTGACCCCAAAGACCTGCCTCAGTGGTACCATCTACAGTAAACGGATAGTTTCTATTTTCAGCCGTCAAATCTTAGGGTATAATTTTGTCTTCTTTTCCTCAACAGCAAATAAATGAGGACAGAAGCTTAGGAACAAGACATATTTGAGTTTCTAAAAGACAAAGGAAGGAACTATGTGTTACAGCCAGAAGGGGCTGGAGTTTCAGACAGGAAAGACTGCCTGGGTACAAAGAAAAGGCCATCACTATCCTGGGGACAGGGCCTCTAAAAATGAGAATGGGTCAAGGAGGCTTAGAAGTGGAATGCTGTCAGCCAAGGGACACTATGAAGAACACATTGGGGTGGAGAGCTTGTGATTATAAAGTGATGGAATAGGAAAGGCTAGCATCCCTCAAACCCAAGCCTGACATAGACCTGCTGAAGGGTACTTCACAGTGTGTGACTCCACAGTCCACAGTGAGCTGGGAATTGCAGGAATAATGAAGAGGGCACATTCAAGGCTTGAAGCAAGAGCAAGGGGAAGAGGGATCCCATCATTTAGAATGAGCATTGGGATCCTGAGAAAGGCTCAAGGAAAACAAGATTTGCCTTTTTGCTTCCTATCAATGAAAACACTCCCAAGTCTGGAGGACGTGGAAGAAAACAGGGCTAAAACCTAAAGCCCATTTAAGCCAGTGCTGGAGTCTACATGGCTATGCTTGGGCCTTTTTCACTACCCAGCCAAAGTGTCTTTTATCTCCGAGCTCCACACACGGACACAGTAGGCACACTGTTACTCACTGAGATGACATTCTTCACAGGAGTGTCCATCTGCCAGCATCAAGATCCCCCAGAAATGTTTGGCAAGAGCACAGTTTCCTTCCCACAGCCTCCCCAACTCCCTATCCAACTGATAATGTAAGGCTCCGAGGCTGGGGGGTGAAACCAAACATATTTAGCAAACACATTGACACTGTTTCTTTTCATGTCCATGACAATCTTTTGTGTTGAGCGTTCTTGATCTGGAATCCTTGGAAGCAGAGCACTTCCAGTTTGAGTTTTTGAAATATCTGTGGGTGCATTAGAGCACCTCTAATCTGAAAGCTCTAAATCTGAATCATAACATTCAAAGGACTTCAGAGTCTGGAGCATCTCAGCTCTTCAGGATCTAGGGATAATCAAGTGGTACCAACTGTTTTAAAGACAGGAAAGCTGACTGCCAGAGAGCTTAGATGAAGCAAACCAGCAGAGCTGGGATCAGAATGTGAACAACTCATCTAGTTAGCCCCGTGCCTGTAGCTAGACTCTACTGCCTGTTGTCCCTTTTGAACAAGCCCACATGCCTACATTTGCAAACAGTCTTTCTCAAGAATTTTGGTAGTAGGGTGCATGCTGTCTCCAGCTCCAAAACTGGAGAAATAAAATAAGACCCTAGGTTCTGTTATTTTGGGGAAAGCCACAAGACAGGTAAATGGCTATGGTCACTGTACTGGCTGGTTTGTGTGTCACCTTGACACAAGCTGGAATCATCAGAGAGGAAGGAGCCTCAGTTGAGGAAATTCCTTCGTGAGATCCAGCTGTAAGGCATTTTCTCAATTAGTGATCAATGGAGGAGGGCCAAGCTATTTCTGGGTTAGTCCTGGGTGCTATAAGAAAGCAGCCTGAGCAAGACATATGAAGCAAGCCAGTAAGCAGCATCAATTCCTGCCTCCAGATTCCAGCCCTGACTGAGTTCCTGTCCTGACTTCCTCCAATGATAGACTATGATGTGGAGTGTAAGCCAAATAAACCCTTTCCTCCCTAACTTGCTTTTTGGCCATGATGTTTTTACTGCAGCAATAGAAATCCTGACTAAGACAGTCACTGAGAGAAATGGTGAGTTACAGGAAGCAGAATGGCTTCACTTGGTATGCATCATGTCCAAATGGGCTTACTAGCCTTACTGAGAGCATGGGTGAACCAGTGCATGCAAAGAATGGCCAACGTTTCCCAACATCTACTTCACCTACTGCACCCTAAAGACTGGCTTAGTTTGGGAACAGGTTGAGTGAATTGAACCAATGAGATAATGAAGCGCATTCCATCTCTTCAGATGGAAACAAAGAAGAATATTGTCACAATGGGTAAACACTTGATGATCCTGAGGGACTCAGACTCAAGATTATGCTACTGTCGGTGACAGTAGATAAGATCTGGGTAGAGCCAGAGTCTTTGATGACATTGTTGAACTACTGTGTTGACCAACTTTGAAGTTGCATCCTACTCTGGGAGTCTTGTCATGTGAGACCCTCAGTTTCCCTCTTATTTCAACAAATAGATCTAGAATTTTCCTGACCTGCAGAAAAAAATAACTCATTCACTTCCAGGGAAATGCCTTAGACACGTTTCAACTTTAAAACATTGGCTACAAACTTAAAAATATTCGTTGGGTTAAATAATGTCACTAGATGCAGTCACAGTAGGAGGTCCCAAGCTGACCAGAAGCTAGGAGATTCAGAAGACCAAGTATACATCCAGAAGGTTGTAAGTTAGTACTTTTAACATGCATCCCATAGCAGTCTCCTGAAATTGGTGTGGATGCTGCCTGAGGCACCTTATTGTGTTTGTGTATTCCTTAGCATCAGCCCACATATAGGCACATGCTGTTTTTGGCTGCTGATGGTGCAGATCCACTGCCAATATAATCACTTTTGCCTGGTCAGTTCTCAACTTGGGTATCTCTCCTATTGCATTTCCATTTCCTTCTGGATGAGAAATAATATGTACCCTGTAAAGCTTGAGAAGGGACCCCTGCAATGTCTTTTGGCTTACTCCAAACTCACAGTTGTGGCTGGCATTTGGCATCATATCAGAGCCATGCTTTGTGGGTCAATGTCACTAGATAGGTGGTCTCTCTAGTGGATGAGACAGGGTTGGCCCCTGAATCTTGGCTTGATTTTGATCACTACTAGGCAGAGAAAGCCTGTTCAGCCAATTTGCAAATGTCTCGAAGCTGCTGGGGTGGCTAGAGTACTGGCTGACGGGTTATAACTTCACACTTTCTTCTGAGAAGCCGAAATATAAGCCAAGCACATATTTTTTCATCTCATCTACAGAAGTAGCTGATAGCAATTTATATTGAAAAAAAATGGGCTAACTAAAATCAAATGAAAATCCCCAGCTTCCTTAAAACAGTAAAAGATGTGATATGGCTGTCCAAAAACACCAATGGCATCTTGGGAAATAGATTTTAAGTTTATGCCTTAGTGCTCAAGCAAAGTGGTACAGGATCTCTTGGGAATTCTTTGGGGTATCCATATTTGGGAGAGGCTTCAAAGAAGGCATCAAAGGAGAGGAACAAAAGGGAGGGGAAATGTCTCTTCAAAGAACTCCCACCTGGGATCAGCCAGTGAGACTGACATGCAAAGCATGGGGCCTCTTCCATCCTGTGCAATATGTCTGTCCATGACTCAGTATATACAAAGAGTCAGCCCCCAGCTTCAACCCAGCTCTGTCCCATGCTAAAGTACACCACTAAGGTATCAGAGACTCAGTTTCAATTTTGGTTAAATGGAGAAAAAAAATACCCAGCTTGCTACTGGAAATAGTCTGTCTCAGGGGCTTAGCACAGTGCTAGACACAAGGTTGGGGATGGCAACCACTTGCCTATGATGATTAGTTCTAATCAGAGTGACCAGATGCTTTCCAGGTATGGGAGTAGGCTCCCCATGTGGGAAGTGCTAAGCAGAGGCTTCATTCAGATCAACACATCACAAATGTCCGAGAGCTCTAGGTTGGAGGTTGAAATAACTGATTTCTGGCCAGCTTGGGGATGGTAATCTATTATGGGAACTGAAATTCCCTGCTGGCCGGAGGGTCCAGAAGTCTCACTGTTTGAAATACTGTTTGTGTTTGCTCAGTGTGTACCTGCAGGCATCTCTCTCTCTCTCTCTCACTCTCTCTCCCTCCACTTCTTGCTCACTCTCTTGTTGTGTGTATTTATGAGAGAGAGAAGACACAGACAGAAAGACACACAAAAAGAACTCTAGTTGTATGTGTGTGTAAGAGAGTGGTAGAAAACTCTAGCTGTATATGTGTGTATGTCTGACAGAGAGAACCCCAGCCACGTGTTTATGAAAGAGAAAAGAAAGCTCTAGTTGTGTGTGTGTGTGTATGTGTGTGTGTGTGTGTATGTGTGTGTGTATGTGTGTGTGTGTGCGCACGTGTTCCCATGTGTTAACAGGGAACTGTACCCTACTCTGAGATATCAGTTACCATGTATTAAAAACATTCCATTTAGCAGCACCAATTCTAAGTGACTAGATCCATGTTCAGTTCAGCCCCGTAGCCAGGACTTCATTCAAGCAGCATCTCCCTTGACTGAGTGAGTACTGTCAGGGTTGGACTAGAGAAGAGCTAACCAATTGGGGCCTTAGCACTGTTGATTCTTCTCAACAGTGAAAGGGTCAGGCTTGGGGACTGGGGTTTGATAGCATGTGACCAGCAGCCTATCCAGCATGCTCCTTTCAAAATAATTCTTCACCCTCAGTTTGGCCTCGGCCCCAGTAGGCTCCATTTCCAGGAGCTTTGTGTCTATTTTCTTTCTTTTTTAAAACAATTGTTTTATTTTTATTTCTAATGGTGTGTGTCTATAGGACGATGTCTGAGGAGATCAGAAGAGAGAGTCAGATCCCTGGAGCTGTAGTTACAGCCTGGTGTAAGTGCTGAGACCTGAACTCAGATCCTCTGCAAGAGTAGCCAACATTCTTAACTGCTGAGCCTTCTCTCTAGACCATTTTGTGCCTTTTAAAAGGCCTTTTCTCACCCCATCAGAAGTCTCCTTGTTTCTTTTGCCAAGCTGTTTCCACAGCCTCTCTCTGTGGGAGAAAAAGCACTATATGCCAGATCAATTCTCAACAGCAAGTTCTTAGTGGGCAGTGTCTGTGAAGTGCCCATTACCAACCAGCAGGAAAATCAGAGGCAAAGCACCCCAAGGTAGGAGAAGCTCAGCAGTGCCCATACAGAGGTCAGGGTGAGATGGGGGAAAGAGATCAGTTTCATCTCTCTGTGGGCTTGGTCTCCAGACTCAGTCCCACCCTAGTAAAGATTAGTGAAGGGATCTGGTTCTGCGGTCACTAGAAGATGACAAAGCTATTTGGGGATTTATCCCTCCAACCTACATGAGAACCCATCTAATAAAGACCCAGAAAATGGGATGTAGAGATGGCCTAGGGGTTAAGAGGACCTGCTCTTCTAGGGGACCTGAGTTTGGATCCCAGCACCCATGACATGTACTCCAGCTCCAATAGACCGAGGGGACGCCTCTGGACTCTGAGGACACCTGCATTCACATGTGTACAGAGACACATACATATACACATAATTTAAAACTAAAGACAGAAGCTGGAGAGAGGCGCTGCAGTAAGAGTAGTTGCTGCTTTTGCTGAGCACGTATGTGGGTTTGTTTCTCAGCACCTGTATGGCAGCTCACAACTGCCTGTAACTCCAGTTCTAGGAGACCTGGTACCCTCTTCTGCCTGCCCTGGACACCAGGCACAAGTGTGGTTCACAGACATGCAGTCTAAGCACTCATAAAATAAAATAAAATCTTTTTTTAAAACTTTACAGGCCGTTTTCAGGTCCTCTTACAGCTAGCATCTCCTCACAGGGACTAAATGGAGGTCTAGCCTTGTCTCCAAGTGCTAATAAGAAGCCCAAAGCCCTGGGAGGTTGTGACACATCACCAGTGGGAATGTGCCAGAGCCAACGCTTCAAATAACGGCTTCCCATTTCAGATCTTGTGCTTTCTTTGCACATCTGCGCTTTATACAAAGCAGCAGAGCTGTGTACTGGCACAGCTGGTCCATCCTTCCATGGCTGAGTTCTTCAACCTTCTAACTGGATGTACTAGTGTCTAGACATCTCCTCAATGGTATGTCACTGGGCTACCTCTTCTGGGGCCAGCACTGCGTACAATCCCTGGGGACTTCTTGGCTTACCCTGTTCCCTCATTTCCAGTCCCACCTCCTGCACAGCTGGGTCCCCTCCCCATTTACAACAGCCAGAGTTTCTAGGCTGTCTGGCCAGGAAGCTGGGTGGCTTGGCCATTCGAGAATGATAGCTGGGCTGATGTGAGCAGACAGGAAGTCTCTTTCTGTTCCTGAGCTATCTAGTCCTGCTGCCACGGGGTCCTTTATAAACTCCCTCCTGAGTTATACACTACTTATTGTTATTACTATTGATCCATCCTCTAAACAGAGAGGTCCCAGGGCTCAATTTAAAGCATCAGCTACATCGATAATTCCTTTATTTGTAAGGTTGTTACTTCTGACACTCTTTGGATGCCTCTCAAGACCCAAGAGAAATGTCAAAACTATTCTCATAGGAAAATTGAGGCACATAGAGATGTGGGGGTTAGCCAAGCCCCCAAAATAGAACTGGCTGTGACTCTTGACACATCACTAGGTTATTCAACTCCTGTTCCGCTGCTCCTCTCCTCCAGTAAGCTAGAAGATGCTCAGAGTTCTGTTGAGATCCTCAGGTTGGTCATGGGTTTACACTCCACAAAAGCAGGATTCCCTCTCCAAGACACTGTAGACCTTCTATTTGCTCCCCAGACCCAGGTGGTCCTCAGCCCTGCCTTCTGCCCTCTGTGCCCCAGCTTCAAAACAGAGACAGAGAGGAGCTTCCCCTTCTCCTCCATCTCCACCCCCAGGTGCAGAGATCTGTTTTGCAAGAACTGAAAAAAAAAATCTCTTTTCTGTAAATGGAGAGGTGGGGGCTGGGGGTGGATGTAACATCACAGATGCTCGCCTTTTCCATTCTGAGAATATTGGCAGGAGGAGAGGAGTTAAGGTGGTACGTGGGTACCCGAGTTTCCTTATACGCACAGAACAACATGTCTTCCGGTGGGGGCACTGTAACCTCTTGTGGGAGCCAGTGGGAAACAGGTTCTTTTTTCCACAGGCCCACAGGCCAGCAACAGTGGTACCATCCGGGCCCTTCTGTTGTGGGGTAGAAGCGGATGGTGAATGTGGGCAGTGTTCGTGCCGTTGTTCAGCTTCAGAAGTGTTTATAGTAGCAAGATCCAGGATGGCCTCCACAGGGAATGATAATCACTGAGTACAAGCCTCTTCCTAGAATGCTACTTCCTTCTTCCTTGACTGTGTGAGTTTTGGGCTCTGACACCCCTTTCTGGTGCCCTCTCTCCTGTACCTTACGTTTGAACTTCATGGTAAGACTCACCTGAAGAAGTGAGCGTGTGAATCAAGCTAGTCTTTGTAATCCTCCAGCCTCACAAACTTGTTGCCTTGGCAAGGTGGGGTAGCCCCTATTTCATCTCAAGAACTGGGGGTGAGGGCAGGCACAGATACAGTTGATGGATGGGAAGTTTAGAAAGCAAAGGTTTACAGATCGATAGAAGAATATATAAATGATGTATCATGTGAGCGCCTCATGTCTGAGCCACAGTAAATCTAGAGGTACGAATGGTAGGTTTTTGCAATACAGGACCCAGACTGCTCCTGGAGGCCAAGGGCTGGCCTTGTGATCACGTTTTCACAGTCCAAGAACTTATTTTCTACTTCAGTAGACCTAAAAATAAACCTGGATACTGAACTTCTTTTTTTTAATATCTCCGCCATCCACCCTCAACTCCTTCCCTCTTTAATTTCCATCCTGTGGGCACTTGGCGTCCATGCGTCCCTTGTAAAGAGCAATGGATTGCAAGATAAGCTGCCTCAGTGCTCAGCCCATACTAGGCCCCTCCCGTGGGCTGTGTTACTGTGATATTAACAAGTTCAGATCTGCTGCCGTGTGAACACCTCAGCGCCTCCGAAATGATTATCTCTGAGCTTCCTTCTACTTGGGCCAAATGGTGCTTGGGGAAGTTTCTAGAACACAGGGCTTAATGGAATTGGTCTCAGGGCTGGGCCTTAGCTCAGCAGCCTCTGTGTAACCCATCACCACCACCGCCCTGCATCCTCCAGCTCTGACTGGAATCCCTCTGTCCTGCTCCTCCACAGCCCCGTCACTTGGAGGCTATGTCCCACCATGGTCCCTGTGTATGGAGGTGGAGTAGGAGTCCTCTTGGCGCTCACTGCTCAACCTTTTGCCAACATCCATCCGTCCTCTTGAAAAACACCCCAAGATGAATCTCTAGCCACAAGCGCCCAGCTGCAGCTATCTATCCACCTCTGCTGTCTCCTTGAACATTTTGGCCCCTGGATCATGGGGACTCTCTCGAATTTGCTCCTTCATCATTAGCAAGGAGTCTCCCAGCCTCCTTACCACTTTGCTGTTTTAGTTCCTATCTGAGCTGGGCTGGCCTCCAGTCTTCCTCCAGCCACTGCTCCATGGTCTTGTCTAAGACTTCGTCATTATCAGCAATGGTTCTATAACCGTACCTCAAAACTCCATCTCAAGGCCCGACACCCTGCCTGCTTTAAGATGCCTTCTTTCCATCTCAAGACCCCACACCTCATTTCAAAATACCATATCCTATCTCAAGACCTAATACCCTGCCTTAAGATCCAACACTATGTCTCAAGATCACACAGCCCATTTCAAGAACTCACATCCTGACTTAAGAACCCACACGTTGTCTCAAAATGCCATATCCCCAATCTTAAAACCCATACACTCAGTCTCAGGACCTCACACTTCATCTACAAGTGCCATACCCCATCCCAAGACCCCATTTCAAGACCCTATATCCATACTATCTTAGGCATTCACCTCATTTCAAGCCCTCATATCTTGCCTGAATATCCCACACCTTACTTTGAAACTCCATATCCTATCTCAGACCCCATACCTTACCTGGAGATCCTTCTTTCTACCCCAAGCACCCACACCCGATCTCAAAACTTTATACTCTGTCTTAAGACCCTCACATCGCATCTTCAGACCCCACATCCTATCTCACACCCTACTTCAAGACCCTACATTTCTTCTCAAAACCCCACACTACATCTCAAATCCCCAAATGCATCTTAAGACCTCACTCCCCGACTCAAAACACCACATCTAGGGGCTTTAGCTTGCTACCTCAAGTATGACCTCCCAGGCACATTGGCACTGTGATTTGTCAGTATGATTACCCTTCGCCATTCCTTACCCTTCCTCATCTCAGCCTTCCTCCTAACCCAGTTGCTGATCCCTGATGAGACATTGCAATCGCCTCAGCAAATACCCTCAATTCAGGTTCCTCTGTCACCTCAGCCAAACCTTCTGCAGTTAAATCCACCTTTGCCCCTCTGTGGTGCCTGCACCTTGGCCAGTATAACACAACTGTGGAAGAATTCTCCAAGTATACTGGTCATCTCGCTTTAAATTTATGATCCCTGAACCCAGGTGGGTGTAGCTGGCTGCTGTATCATCCATCATTTCTGTGGTCCAGTCACTCTCCCCTCTCTTAGATGAGAGATCACACCCTTCCCCTCTCTTCTCCAGCCTCCAAGGTCTCCCTCCTCCGTCCTTGTATTCCCTGATAACCTTGCTTTCTAGTCGCTGAAATGGGGACAAAGGCAACTTCCACCCCCCACTGCTGCCCTCCTGCCTGTGTCTATTTCTAACTCTCCCATCTCCCCGGTTCTGTGGACAAACTGTATCTGCTTCTAGCTGAGATCAGACCCCCTATGTCAGCCCCCACCAAGTCCTGCACCAGTGCTACCCCTCCCCCCACCCAGGGACATTGATGGTACCCTCCCTGCTCAGCCTGTAACATCCCTTGTTTACTCATTCCTGGCCCACACCTATCAGCATCCAAGTCTGCTGTTACCGTTCCTATCTGTAAAGAAAGGACGAGGACCTTCTAGGCCCATTTTTCCCTTAGCTATTTATAGCAATCCTCTTTGGAAGAGTTACATCATATTCTTTCCCTCTTACTCTCTTCTGGGTCACTTAGGTTCTCATATCACTCTCTGGTCCAGGATGCCACTGTTCTCCATTGTGTTAACTCAATAGTGACTAGTCCAGCCGTACCCCCTGATTCTGTAAGCTGCAGCTCACCTCCCCCTCTGTCCAATGCTGTTCCCTCCAGGCACCTCCTGTGTTCCTGTCCAGGCCTTCTTTAGGAGACTGTCTGCACTGGCCAAACTTCCTTGTGGGAGAGAGTGGCCATGCAGCCAGTCCTGGCCAGTGGACTGCAGATTGACAAGTCCTGGGACAGCTTGATTTTCCAAGGTGGCCACTGCTGCTTCCACTTTCCTTCTGCTGCTGTGGGGCCAGAGGAGAAATGGCTCTTTGTGACTCTGAACAGTAACTACATGTTAAATGACAGGAGTGGAGAGATAGTCACAAGTGGAGACATCAATGTCGACATCAAGTCCATAGCCTTAGCCTCTGGATTTTGGTGATGTGAGACCAAACAGAAATGGCCCTTCTTCCCCAACCCTTCTTCCCCAGGGTTTCTGCAGCCCACCCCGATTACTGTCCTGATGGAAACACCCCATGGCGATGGCTGCTAAAAGACAGCTCAGTGTGTTGAACAATTGGGCACTCTAGTGACTACACTGTGCTTTCCAGCCTCTGTCTGAACCACTCACTTCTGCCCTTCTTCACCTGCTGATAGAAAGCTTCTCTTTCACATCCCACTGTGAATGATGCCTCTTAAGCTGACTTGACCCCTCCAGCCTGCATGTGCCTGAGTTTATGAATGCTCATTAAAATGCTTGATATGGTAGCTGGACAATGGGTCACCTCCTCCCTATAGACTCCACCCACAGCCACACACCTAGAGCCCGGCACTATGGGTGATTACATATGCCAAGTAATCATAAATCTCTGGTTGTCATACTTTGCCTGGAATTTGTGCCTATCCAATTGTCTCAGACTCTTCTTTTCTCTGGTAAATTTCTCCTGGCCATATTACCCTACATTTTATTCTACTCTTGGGAACAGAACATCTTGTCTCTTCCTTGTTTCTGTTGTCTATAAATACAGTGAAGTGAACGTTCAGATTAGATATAATTTTCATCTACTCTCTTCCCCATTCCTAAAATCCCAGGGGAAGGCATGTGTGCCGGTCAAATGCCTGACACAGGCCATGTTGCTAGTAGCTGTCACTGCTGGGGCACACTCCCTTCCTTTGAAGGAGTTTGGTGGCCAGCCCGCCTGACTCTCTGAAAGCTGTCCAAACATAGCATTGCTTTCCCAGCCTGGATCCCAGGCCCCATGGAGAGACTCCAGAAATGCTCCAGAGGCCTGGCTCTTTTCCCTCAATGCAGATTTTCTAGAACTTGTCCAAGTTCTTGGAGGCACAAGCCCTGCAAGGCTACACACACACCCCAACCCCAACTTATCTCCATAGCTTTACAATTCCATCCACACCCTTTTTCTTCAAATCATCTGTAGCTACAGACAAGCTTTGTACTGGGAGAGAGAGATTCTAGGAGTCCCTATAGATGTCTTCCTAAGAGGACCAACTGAAACCCTAGGATTTCATCCTTTAGAAACCAAGACAAGAGTTGATCTCCAGAAAACAGAAGCATTTGACCAATGAACTTGGAGGGAGAATCTTTTCCCTGGGCTCATAGAAACAAAGGCCTGTGAATTGTGCAGAGGGGCTAATAAATTGCTTTCCTTCAATGTCTAATCTCAGCTGACAGAAAGACTAGAGATCTTCACTTCAGTTCTTCAGAAAGCACAGCCTGTGCTGGTTCTGTCAGGAATGCTAGAGTTATAGGTACATGTTGAGGCAGGAAGGATAAGAGACGACATGTCTGCCTTTATCACTCTAGCCACATGTGGATAACCCCTCACCCAGGAACCTGTAAAAATTCTTATGGGGGAAGGCAGATGAACTTCAATATCCCTCTGAATACTGCTCTTCTTTCTCTTCTGGACTGTGAGCCTGAAAGCCAATATATGTCCGTTGACACACCTTGCCATATAGTCAGAGTGCAGGAGGAGAAAAGCATGTGTAAGGCCACATACATGTGTGCATGGACTCCTGGCCAAGCTGCTCCCCAATGTGAAGCAGGAGGTAGGCAGGCTCAGGGACCTTTAGAAGTGCCTAAGAGATGGCTGCAGCAGAATACCTGACACCATTGCCAGGCCTCTGACTTCCCATCAGGGCTGGCACTCTTCCTTAGATGATGGGTTTCTTGATGGGAAACAATGTTGAGGGATATTATACTAGGAAATCAAGTATTTTATACATTCAGTTACTGGCACTACTTGGCATTCATGAGCAGCCATCATGTAGACAGACCTACATCCATACTAGCATCCACCCTGGTGATGATGAATTCTGCCCCTGGAGTCAGATTCAAGCAATGTGCCAGCAGGTATCATCACATCTTCTTAAGGATCCATGCCTTACTAAGAGATCAGCATTGTTCTCTGCTGATGACTGCTGGCATATTCAGCTAGGGTGGTTGCAAGGTCAAGCTGGGGGGGGGAGAGCCACACTGTTGACCCATGTATAACCTTCTTCCAGCCACCATGGTGGCTGATGGAGATGTGGGCTAACATACCTGGGATGTGACCAGTTAGCTCTTTCTCTGCTATAGATGCTTTTGGTGACTTTAATAGGAGACAAGAGGTCTGTGTGCTTTGTGCACACTTTATAGACAAGGCTTTCTGCCCATGACTTTCCAATGAATTCCATAGGTATCTTTATCTACCATACAGAGCCCTGGTGACTCTGGAACACACACATTTAGGCCAGCTTGCATCAGTGCACTAATGCCCCTACAGAGCTCTCTGTCAATCTGGATCCTACTAAAAGTAGGTATCTTGGGCTGACAAGGTGGCTCATTGTGTTAGGATGCCTGCCACCAAGCCTGATGACCTGAATTCAATCCACATGGTAAGAGAACTGACTCCAGCAAGATGTTCTCTGACCTCAATATGTATGCCATAGCATGTGTGTGCTTGAGTGAGTACACACCACACACACAAAAAAAAAACGTTAAACAAAAATACAAAGGGTGACTAACTTCCGGTCACCACACAATCTTCTTACCTATACTGTATTAGACACTACCTCCAAAGGATAATGCCCTGCTAAACACTATTTCTTCCGACAGAGAACAGGTATATAATATGACAATTTGTATTTTACCTTAGAGGGTATGCCCTAGAACTCTGGATCACTAGGTCCTTCCAATATGGCGAGCCCCTGGCTCTCTTTGTGGCATCCTCCACCTCTGGTTTACCTAAACCTTACTAGAGTACCCAAAATTTTCTGGGTTTCCCTTACCAGGTACAAGTTACAAGAAATCATCTCTATAGTGAACCAATGTGGTTCCCCATAGACTTCACAACCAGAAGCCCTTTTGGATCACACTATGATGGAGAACAAAGAGATATCTCTTTCTCTAGAGTGAGACAGCAGATATGCTTCTTCCATAGGATGGTGAGGAAGGATGTATTTGCTTAAGCTATAGCCTCACCCAGGTGGCAGAGGCAGTTTGATCTGCTTCAGTTCAGTTAAATGGTCACCTCTGGCATGGCAACTGCTATCAGGGTTGTCACTTGGGTCAACAAATGCTCATCCAAGGTCATTCCAAAGATTACTTTCTTATTAGTAGTGGGGTAGGGGGCCTTACTCTCCACTGTAAGTTGGTAATGTGTCACTAATCTTGGCAATTTTGTTCAGAATGTGCCAATAATTTCTGCAATTTATTATCTTGTCTGAGCTAGAGGGTAGTTGCTGAGTCTCCCGCTTGACTCGTCCAGTCATAATGAGCCTTTATTCACTGTTTTGGAGACCATGTGGGAGGGCTCTGCAAGCCCTGTACCATTTCTAATCCAGCTTTATATTTGAGGACCAGAGCAATAACTCCAGGCAGCAATAGATCCCATGGGACACCCCCCCCCCCGGTCCAATGCTGGTGCCAGGCCAGATCCTGAATTAAACGTCTTTAGGTCCCTGTAAAAAAAAATGGGGGGCTGGAGAGATGGCTCAGAGATTAAGAGCACTGACTGTTCTTCTGGAGGACCTGAGTTTGATTTCCGACATCCACATGGCAGCTAATAACTGTCTCTAATTCCAAGATCTGACATCCTTACACAGTTATACACACAGGCAAAACATCAATTCACATAAAATAAATAAATAATTTTAAAAAATAGGGAGTATGTATCATGCACCTATGTTGACATTGTGAGGCCTTTTTTCCAGGGACTCTCTTTCCTTTCCCCAGTGGCTGCTAGCTCTGGAAAATGGCACATCTAGAAGTCAGGGAAAGTCTAATACTTCCCTTTACTTGCTGTCTCTTGAAGCTTTTTTTTAAAGCAAGTATTTTATTGCTTTATTTTTATTAATAAAATACATACTGTACAGTAAACTTAATATTATCCCTTCCTACGGTTGTCAAGCTAGGAATGAAAAACCATCTGTCAATCATAGTCAACTTTCCAGGTGTCTCATAGCTAGAGAGCCAAGGTTAAACTGCTGGGTCTTTTCATCTCTCCACCTGTCTCCAGCCAGGTCTCCGATAGGCTGCAAGGTGCAATTTTGTGTACTGATAAAGATAAGGTTGCACCTCTTGAGATTTTTTTTAATGTCATGTTTAGCAACTCTCTTGGCAGCTGATCATCCTGGCTGACTGGTAAAAGCCACCTCAGCCTTGCTGCCCACTCAGCCTCTGGGGTAGAAATGCCACCCTTGGCTTCTCCTCATCCTGAATTCTGTTATACCTAGGACCACCAACATCCCCAGTCCACTAAGGAAAACTAGTATGAAACTTCTCTCCAACTTCTTCTCTGACCAATGGCTGCAATTTAGCTTCGTTGGACCTCCCAAGGTTCTATTCACATAAATCACTTTATGAATAGAAGGTGTTAGATTTTAGTGCATCTTTGGGCGTGGGTTGTTACCAATGTAACCCATAGCCACAGCACACTCTGCTCTAGATTGCTGCCCACTTGAGCCTCAGAGTCTCTTTGGAATTGTGCAGAGGAAGCTGATTTGCACTATCAAACTGTTATGAACAAGGTCTGTTGAACCAGTTACTCACAAGGGCCTATGTCGAGAATCTGTATCAGCACATTTGACCCCAGGCAGACCTCTCAACACGCCCCTCTTCTATCCATTTATGGCAATGCCCAGGTGCCAAGTTCAGTGCAGAACCCAGTGCTTCATCTGCAACAAGCACCTCTTGTCCACATGCTACAGGTGAGTGCTTTGGCCATTGTGATGTCATTTCCTGTCCAAGTTACTACCACTCACTAATCACCAACAGTGGGGTTCTAATTTCTAGAACCCCAGTGCCAAATCCAATGGGCAAATTCCCTCCTAAGGGCTGACCTCTAGGGTTGCTCCCTAATACAAACACTGCCTTCTCCTGTGCTCCCTGAAAATCAGAGCCTTAGGCAATGGCAGTGCTGATGTCCTCTTCCTAACGGGGCAGGAGGGGGTAGGGAACCACTCTGAGGATGCATTATGGAGCTGGCTGCTGCTGAGAGGGACTGATTGCTCAATCTTCCAAAACCATTTCAAAAAGCGTCTGTCTTGGGAACATCTGCTGGGAGGGAGTAAGAGGAAAGAATTTTCCACTAGCTCCCCTTTTCCATTGATCAAAGTTTTGCCTCACTGGCCATTAACTCCCTGGCACTTTTGGGTTGTGCACAGTGTGTGCAGAGCAGAACTCTGCATTCTCCACTTCTCAGAAGGGAAGCCTAGAGCTTTGAGGCACAGGGCCAGAGGCACCTGGGGTGGGCAGCAGGCAGGCAATGTCTATTTTTACCTGGACGCAGTCAGTGGGTCCAAAAGAGCTTGGAGTTGCTGCTGTTCTAGAAGCAGGAGGCAGAAGAAAGGGAGAGAAATTGGAGACCATAAGTACTTATTGGGGAGAGGAGAGTATAGGGGTTTGGTGACCTGTGTTATTGTTGCTTTGTTTTCTTTGGTTTCTTTCAAGGCAACTAGTTTTCCAAGTTTTCTTTTCAAGTTCACACCATGCACATTCAAAGAATGAAGGTCCAAATATTACCCCTGAATGCCCATTGGCTTGTGACAGTTGTGAAACTGGGCAGAAGCGGGGCTGGGGGGGTTTGGGGAGAATGACCCCCTATCAAGCACCTGGTACCCAGTTTTCTGCTCCCCAGGCAAGTGCTCTCTCTTACTTCTAAAAGTCAAGTCTTAACATTCATGAGCTCAGTGGTCTGTCCAGAGATCAAACATTGTCACCTCTGCCCACCCAGGACCTCAACTGGCTCTGAGCCTCAGTTTGGGGGTTCAGTCCTTTGGTCCCACTGATTCTCAGCCTTGTTGGCATGGCTATTGAGATGAAGCTGGCAGATTCCCGGCACAGTGCCAGCCTGAGACCCATCAATCCTGCTTCCCCATTGCAGAGGACACCTCGCGTGAGGGATGAAAGGCCTGGGCCATGAATCATCTCTCTTACCTTTCTCCATCCCTCAGCCAGCTTCTCAGAGCCAGAAGATGAATGTCTGCAGACTCTCACCTGCTTTTCTGAATAATTTCCCATTAAAAGAGGCCACTTATCAGTAATTCATTACTTCCCTTTGTTAGCACAAAAAAGGCTTGAGAAGTGGGATGGGGAGGTGGAATTTCCAGTTCCTCCCATTATCCCTCAGGTGAGGGTGGGCCCCAACCAAAGCTGGCCTTCCTGCTGTGGAACAAGGCATACTGAAACTTAGTGGGGCTGCTCCAGCTGGTGGTACCCACCCCAGCAGATGGCATACAGCTGTTTCGGGTGACATCTGGATGAGCACAATTGAGATCCAGTTGACAGTTTCCTTTAATCTTGAATTAAATGTCACATGTTGGCTCTTTCTTTTATGGCCTTTGTACATGTCTGTCTGTGTTGTCTGTAACTACAGAGTAAGATATTTCTGACCAGGGACCATTTCTTGGAGAGACAGTCTTGGCTCCATCCCTTCTCTGTTTGTTGGAGCATAAAATTATCCCGACAGTGGACACGAGGGACCCAGAACAGTTCTCAACATCTGAACGACAAAGCAAGCACCACTGATCTGAGCCCACCCTGCTATCACAAGGCCTTAGGTGACTGGGGGAATGGGCATCAGCCTGGGTACTGGGTCCTGGGAGATGGTGATTAAAGCAATGTGTGGTTTCATAGATGCCATTACAAGAAGGTGACCCTGTAGGGGTGAGAACTAGCCCCGCCCTGCACAGAGAAAGGGAGCTAAGAAAAGGGTGGATTCTAGCTTAGTCTCTAAACTGAGACTTGGTCTTGTGCTTCACTATTAGGGGACCGGGAAGAAGAGGTTTTTCTCTGAGTCTCATCCCTCAGGAACCATAGTAGCTTGACACACAGCATCCAGGAACACTTTATCTGGCTCTTCTCTCCAAGACTCGCCCTTCACCAAAGAAAGGAACATCTTTGAAATCACAAAGCCAATCAGTTCCTGCCTTGGATACAAATGACTTGACTGTCTTCTCATCACACCAGCTTCAGGTCTCACGTCTTGAACATGACCTGTGTGCATCCTGGCTTCCTACCACTCTTGACTCATCATGCTCCACCCCCATCATACACATCTTCATCCATTCTAACAGAGAGAAATTTGCCTTTTTCTATCATGGTGTCTTTGCAGACATCAGTCCTTCTTCACAGAGTAGTCTCTCTGCCATACCTTCAACCCCATTCTCCCATTTAGGTAACCCCTGTCCATTTTGAGGTCTCAGAATTAGAATCAGGTCTTCATAAAAGCTTTCCTGATGAATCAGACTCAAGCAGGCCCATCATGTTCTCCCCACCTTACCCTCAGTCACTCAGTGAGATTCGAATCCTTTCTCCTTACCAGACTTTTACATCCATGAGATGTAAAGGTCTGTGTCTAGTTGCTACTGCTGGCCCCGTGCTGAGTCCAGGGCCTGCCCAGTGGGACCTCTATAGAATAAGCAAATAAAGTCCAACCATGACCTTGACAGTGAGCTCCATTGTAGAATCCTTGTTCCCAGCCTCTGGAACTTTCTCTATTATTAAAGTTTACCTTTGTCCTTGAAGACTCTACAGCCTTGGCCATCTCTCCTAGTCTTTTCTGATGTTTGCACAGTCCCTTCTGGGACCTCAGACCCACCTCTGTTTTGCTTCAGAGTGAACTGAGTTACCTTAAGGACCCAGAACCCCAGCTCCCTGAGTTCTTTCTACCAGGGAAGGTTTCTGACAGTCACATGTTTTAAGTCTTCCACCCTTGGTCACTCCAGGTCTCTCCAGCCACAGCTTGCACACATCCCCAGGCAAAGTCTCACAGCTCATGCTGCCCATCAGCCTCTCCCCAGGCCCCAACCCAGGGTCCCAATCTCAATCAGACAACACAGGCATCGATTAGTACAAATACTGCATTTGCAATTTAATTGGCAGACCTGAAGGGGACCAGAATCCAGCATGATTTTGAGGTCTGTTTATTTGGCTGCTTGCCATAGAATGGTGCTATGATGACTGGAATCCTGGCTACAGGAGGCCAGATGTCCGGTGACATCCATTAATGGTCTTTTCTGGGAAGCCTGAATGAGGTTGTGCCATCATTTGCATAGATTAGCATATCCTGTGCTGCCATCAATCCCAGGGTCCGCAACCTCTGTCCAGGAACCACATTGGCTAGCAGACTGGTTTTCTTTGGCACATAGCCATGCCCTCCCCTCAGCTCTTTGCTGTGGTGAATACAGTGCCTGTGTTACCACCTATTAAAGCCCCTGAGATCACTCTTCAGTCTCCCACTTTTGAGGAATGACAGCACATATGCATCTCACAGCCCTGCATCTTTGGGACAGGATGGGGATCCTTCTAGCCCTCTCTACACCAAGTGGAGATGGCTTGGCAACCTGGATTTGTGTGTTCATTTAATGAGTAAGTTTAATTTATTGGGCACTTACTCTCAGGTGCTTTGCGATGAAAACAAGGTATATAGATCACCCTGGCACTAGCCTAGTCATTGTCTATCAGACCCCAGGGATCCATACCTTAGACCTACTCTTCACGTCAGCCCTTGTGGTAGAACTGGTCACCCTGTGGCTCCCACCTCTATCCACCAGGTGTTCCTGGGCCACTTGATGTGAGCTGCATCTGGAATGCAGCAAGAGCTCTTTCTGTCTGGGAGTTGGGGTAGGTACAGATGTGGACCACACCCAAAGACTGCTTGGAGGCTAGAAAATGTTTCTCGGTCCAGCGGCGAAGTTGAGGTCCAAGAGTGACTTTTCCTTTTTTAAGCTTATTCTCCAAGAACATGACAGGTAGACAGGGAGGCGTGGAGTAGAGAATTAAGTGGAACCAGAAAGGGGACACACAGGTTAACTGTGAAAAGCATTGTCCCAGCTGGGCCCTCTGTCCTTGTGTCTTGGTCTCTATGATCTGGATTGTCTTGACCAATTCCCAAGAGGTTATGGGGAACGTCCTTTTCCAGTTCCATGCAAATAGAGGCTGTGTGACATAAGCCTCCAGCAGTCTCTGTTCCCAGTTACTGTTGGTCTTGTGGCCTCTCATTGCCATGGGGTAAAAGCTACACTTTTTGGGGAATACTGCTCTTCTGGAGCAACCCCAAGTGCAATGTGTTCTCAATACTCTCTTTGTGTTTGTCTACTCCAACCTCTTCAGTCACTGATGTTGGTCCACCACATCCTACTCCCACTTCCACCACACCACACCCCACAACCATCAGCACTATTACTTCAGTCTCCTAGTTTTGATGCAACATAATCCACTGCCGACTTAAAATTCCTAAGATAAGGTCCCATAGGCACCTCCAGGACCTCACTCTGCATCATCACTGCCATCAACACCTGAACGGTGCCGCTGAGAATGGCCATAACCACAGGTAGCATCTCCGCATCCCTCACTTCATGCCCAACTCTGACCTAAGCAATTGTACCATGTCATTTAAATCATTATGCACTTCTAGAAGAAGCTGCTGCTTTTAAATTTTATGATGAAGACGTGAAGTGATAATGAATCCAGCCCAAAGCCAAACAGACAGCAAATAGCAGAGCAGGGATTTGAAGTCATGAAGTCAGAGGAGTTCATACAGATTCATGTAGAAACATACTCCTAGAGGCATATCTGTCATGTATATCATTATATGTTCCCCTCAAACAGGAAGTGAAGTGAATGGGTGGCAGAGTAAAGTTAACTCCACATTCTAGGTTAAAGGCATTGATGCCTTCTAGAATGGTTATCCCACCTTCTCAATAGAGGAAGGACAGCATAATGGTCAAATGTAGATTACAAAGTCATAGATCTGCTTTTGAATCCTGTCTTCACTATTTATTGGGTATGAAACTTTAGAAAAAACTATTTAAGCCCTGTGGCTTTGCTTCTACTTCTGAAAATGGGGCTAAAACTCGCCGTGACTGTAGGTAAAATAAAGCTCCGTACATGTGAGATGTGTGAATGGCTCCACCCATAGCCGCAATCATTTCGGTAGGAGACCTCTCCTATCTCCCTGCTCTTGGAGACAGCATAGTCTGAAGCGGGAGGCTTAAACACACAATAGGAATGTTGTTCTGTCAGTGTAGACAGCAGGTGGATAGATAGAGAAGAAGGGTAGGGGAAAAAGGGAAAAGAACGTATTCTGAGCAAATAGAGGAACCCTGAGTAGTAGATGAACCAAGATCCAGGACGGGGTCCTCACGTGATTAGAGAGAAACTGAGAGAAAACTCCACTCCTCCGGCACCTGAGACTTTGCCAAGACAGCGTCGCCTCCCTTCCCTGTTCAGCATGACACACAGCACAGGGTACAAATTGATGAAGTCATTTTTTAAGCCATAAACCACTGCAAACACATTTGTATGATTTTTCCTCCATGCCAGTGATGGGTTGTCTCCCCCTCCTGACTCTCAGATGTTTAGCAAACACAGACTATCTTCTCCAAAATGTAATTTTGTGGATGGATACATTTTAAAATACTATGCTCTGGTCAAACTTTCAAACAACATTTTTCTTTAATGACTACTCGATTCAGTGAGTCAAGGCTGAGAAAGACTACCTGAAAGCTAGAACTGTTGGTAGCAGCGCATGTACAACCACCCCTCCCCCCCATCTGCTGACTGGGAGTGAAGACCAGGCTTGCTTTGACCTCTAGCTTAGGAGCCCCTGGCCCTGTCCACAGGTAGGCTGGGTGCTTGGTCACTACAGAATAGGCTCTGCTGCCTCTGAAGGTGGGTGGGTGTGTGAACTGGGGGAGGGTGTGTCAGGCCTTTGAGGCTGGGCTATCTCATCTTTAAAGTGGGGCTATCCTATGTGATGACATTACTATGAAGATTTTTTTCCCTTTCTCCTCTCAACTCTCCATATTTGGCTGACATGGTCAACTGTGACATGGAGGTGGGGCTTAGTCTAATGTCAGGACCAGCTGAGGGCGTGTCAGTGATGGAGACAGCTCTGCTGGGGATTACTTTGTGTTCTGGGGAAACATTGTGAGCACCTCCCCTCTGCTCAATGGTACCATCAGGAGAAGAGCGGCTACTGCTGGGGGTGGTAGGTCTGTGAAGGGGCTCTGAGGCAGTGTCTGGCTGTGTAGCCCAGGCTGGGTTTGAACTCACTAATGCTTCTGCCTTCTCTCTCTAGTGCTGAGGTCATAGGTCCCATGCCACCATGCCCAGCAGGATTACTCCTGTTTCTAGGATAGACAGGGAGAGGGCATCAGAGAGAAAACATGAATGAGAATAAAGAATAGCATTACATCACACGGTGAGACCCAGGCCTTTTTATATTTATCTAAAGTATTAAGGAAAAGGAAAGACGGCACCGAGGCGTGGAGTATTCAGGGTTACATAAATGGTAGGCTCCAAGATTCAAATGCTAGAATGAATGAATCACCTAGAAGTCCACAAAGCCACATGAGGTGCCAGAATAGCAGAGAGAGAGAGAGAGAGAGAGAGAGAGAGAGAGAGAGAGAGAGAGAGAGAGAGAGAGAGAGAGAGAGAGAGAGAGAGAGAGAGAGAGAGAGAGAGAGAGAGAGAGAG